>PVIJ01007306.1:0-83631 GCA_004024925.1 Scalopus aquaticus | reverse complement strand
CATACTCAGTGAAATAAGCCAGAAAGAAAGAGAAAAATATCGAATGGTTTCACTTATAACAGGACTATAGGGAGGCCGGGTGGGAGAGAGACAATCAGTAGGAGGGGCAGGGGGGGAGGAAGGAGCCAGAGGGAGGGAAGGGAAAGGGCACAAAATGGAATAGAAAAGAACACAAGGGACCATGGAGATGGATCACGGGTGAATTGGTGGTGGGCTACCCAAGGGGAATGCAAAATGTAAAAGACATAAATAACAATAAATATATATAGTATAAAAAAAAAAGAAATTGGCAAAATAAAAAGCAGATCTATTACAAATATATGCAATTCTAACCATTTTCAACAAATATTTATCAAGGGCTCCTTCCAAAGACATAAAAATTAGCAAACAGATGCAAAGCAGCAGCAAACATAATGCCAAGGAACACATAAACTCTGTTGGAGAATATGAACATGTCATGGAGGAAGACATAGATAATGCTGGCCATTCAGAACAGTCAGTATTTAAATAGGTATAAGTAGGTGCTGGAAGGTAGATGTTAATGACAAGAAATAGTAGGCTTGTATATTCATAGGATGGGAAAAGTAGCTAATGTTCAAGGAAGAGAGAAAAAATCCATCTGACCTTTAGGATACCATAGAGGAATGTAGGGAGATTGTATTCAAAGGTACGTAGGAGCTACAGAGAGAGAATCGTGGGCTTTAGGTTTCACTGAATTTCAGAATTTTGGGCTATGTGTGTGTTTGATTGGAATGAAAAGATCTTAAAGGTGGAACACCAGGCAGAGTGTTCATTTTAGGCAATGATCTAAAATAAACAACAAAGGCATTAACACATAGGAAGTGAAAGAAAACCAGAGTTGAATGGAACAGAAAAGATTAGTGCTGTCAATCAGGACAGAGAGAACGAAGATTTAAGTCAAAGCACAATAACTGGATCTGGCAACCAGGAAGTCATGTAGTCTATTCCAAGTCAGCACTTATCCCACATTGTCTTAACTTGAGTTCTTCCAAAAGCCAACCTCAGCAGTGGTGCTTTGTTGGGTAGATGACTCCAGGAAGCACAAAAAAGGGAATGGGGACAGTGAAACAGAGATAGGAGAAGATTCAATGAAAGGAGTACATGGAACCCTCTGGAGGGTCCTGTAGAATATATCTAGAAACAACCCAGGGAGAGAGGAGTAAAGCTGAGGTGTTTACCCAGTGACGTCAGTACCTAACTGGTTGATAGTTTCCCTACTAAGGGTTTCCCTGAGGGGATAGTGCCTTTCTTAAAAAGAGAAACTCCAAAGGTCTTTCTTAAGTAGAGAAAGAGAGAGATGCAAGAATTTGAATTCAAATTACCCGCTGGAGCCCGAAACACACTTAGAAGTGGGTGAAAGGATTTGGAGTGGAGTGTAAATAGTAATTTCTCCAGGTACCTATGAGGGCTAGGTGCTTGCAAGTGCTTGCAAGTGATTTTCATCTTCAAGGTCACCTCATAGTCTAAAATGATTGCCAGATTTAGCTATCACATCAGCATTATGGGCAGGACACAAAAAGGAATCACATTTAGAAAAGTCCTTTAATCAGTCTTTTTAGAAGCACCACAAAGCATCTGATTCTCCAGATCTTGATCATAGAACTAAATCTAGGTATAAAGGAGGCTGGAAAAGTCTTCTTAGGCATCTTATTGTTCCCCATAAAAATATGGTTCTATTATTAAGGAATGGAGGGTATGTAGATGTTGTGTGGCAACCCCTGCCATCCATATAAAAGCATATTTAATCAGAGTTTAATTTCCTTTTTATTTATCTAGCCCACTAGATTTCTGGTTTCTTTTTTGCTGTGATTCATAAGTTGAGGCTTATTTTTCCCCCAGCACAGTCCTGTCTTCCTTATCCCATTTGTTTCTCAAGTGAGGAAATAGGCATCATTATTCCAACTAAAGGGAAGAGTGAAGATGTCCAGTAACTGGTTATCAGGAAAAGCAGAAATTCCCTAGCCTCAATTTTGGGCTTTATCAGAGAAGCAGGTAACCTTGGAGATGAAAATTTTGGGTTGTTTGACATATTTAATTTTTCCAAATAGTAGACAAATGAACTGTGCAGAACTCTTTTAGCATAAAACTTCTTCATTTCCCACTACACACCCCTCCACACAGAAACCTACACCACTGCTTCTGGCCTAAGTCAAGTCTGAAGTTATTTTATTTATTTTTTTTAAGATTTATTTATTTATGCATGCAAACTGGAGTACAGGCCAGAGGCGTGGGGCAGCAAGAGGGTTCACCAGAGACAGAGTGGGGAGCAGCACAGGCAGATCAAGGGAAATACACTGCTGAGGGGAGCAGCGGGCGAGACAGGAGAGGTCTGCCGCACCATGTGGGAATCTCCCCGGCCGGGCATCGAACTCACGTTGCCGCTGCCGACAGCTCCACAACACAGCGCTTAACCTCTGCGCCACCAGGGAGGCCCTGAAGTTATTTTAAAAACACCTTCCATGACACTGGAAGTATATCTCCAGTAGCTATGGACTTGGACTTGGTAAATTGGGATCTGAGACAGTATTTGCTTGATTTCTAGCAAGCATGCACCGACAAGCCATCACCATCTCCAAACTTTAGTCCCCTCCTAGTCACCTGTAAGGGTTATTTAAAGTGAAGGAGTATTTGGAAAGTCCTCCATGGCTTTTAACAGATTAGAGAATCAGGCATGAACTCTGATCTGAATCTCTTCTCTTGTGTCCTATAATACAGAGGATTCTGACTGGATCTTTGACTTGCTTTGCACTGGGAATCATTGTTCTCATCAATACTATGAGGAGCTCCCTAACATTCTTGCATGTCTACTTCTCAGGCTTTTGGGCATCTGGCACTGACTTTCCCCAGAATGCAAAGAGGCCTCCAAAACACAGACCCCAGAGAGAGCATTTCTGAACGGTGCTTCCAAGCACAGTGAATCAATTCCTTTCCCTTGCATATTCTGAGAATTAGCAGAGAGCACATACATATTTCAGAGTTACTTCTTAATACAATTATAGTTCATTTAGCCAGCAATTACAGTAATAGAAAGATTGGCAACCACTGCAAATCAAGTTTAAAGGAATTGATGACCTGAGCTGCTAAAATTACATTTTTTCCAGCTCAAGTAGTAAATGTTATGGGCTACATTGTGGACCCTACATGCTCTGCGGGGGTGGGTGAGACAAGGCTATCCCAGTGGGGCAAGTTGAGGAGTCACAGTAAGTACACCTGGTCATCTTCACCTTCTATGGTTATTGTCTGCTGTGAAGAACAAATGTTCCAGAACACTGATGTAAAAAGGTGATTATGTAGAAGTGGGGGGATCTAGGTATGGTAAGCCCCAAACCATTGGTGATCCCCAAGTACATTTTCACTAACCTTCATGTAAGCCTTTGAAGCCTACTATTTCCAACTATATTTCATTCTCTTAAATTAAAACCCACAACTGATTTACCTTTTCTTAAATATTTCTGCTCATATACCTCAATTCAAAAGGCATCTGGATGAATGGCCTCAATCATTTTGTTTTCTACTAATACAGTCATAAAGAAAAATATTAAAAAACACAAAACTATAAAACTTAAGGCAATACGCAAACAAAAGATAAAATAGTGTGTGAAAAATGGAAGACTGAGCAGTATTTATAAAGTAGATATATGTGGGTGAAAGAAAAAAGAAAGGAAAGAAGGTGGGAGGGAGGGAAGGAAGGCCTTCCCTGAATTAAAGAAAAATCAGTGTTTGCAAGTGAAAATGAAGTCATAACTGACAAACTGTTGAAATATAAGGAGAAAAAAGAATAATTTTTCCAGTCATTGAGGCAGAAAAATATAGTCATACTTCACTGAATACTTCACTGTACATCATCCTTCACTGTGCAACTTTGGTCTTTCTGTCACACCCTATTATCCTACCTGAGTGTGCTCCCTGCATGTGAATGTGGCCAGGAAGCTCCCTGACTTAGAACTCTTCACTGGTTCTTCCTCATCAACCCGGTGAGCTCTACATTTCTGAGCAACATTGGCCTGTACCTTTCTCTTCTGTCTTGTGTTCTGCAACTTTGTCTCCTGCTACTCCTCTTACTGCGTCCAACACCCTGCAAGACCTAATCTACCACAGATGTTCTTCCTATGCCCACCTAACTCTTGTTTTTCCTATAACTCTCATTTCCTACCTCCCCCAGACAATCTTCCCTGTACCGCCTTCTCAAGTCAGGATGAATTTCTGTCTCCTGTGCCAGGATATAACAAAACCCACCTCCATTATGTACTTCTTGCATGTTGTTGACGTTTTCCATGTTCTATTTTTATTGTATTATTTTACCACCACTCTAGAGCTAAGAGACACATAGTTGATCAAAGCAAGTGGAAGGACCCTGTGTATAGAGGAATTCTAAGAATGCCAGTGTGTCTGGAGCAGAGTAAGCTAGAGAACAGAGAGGTAGAAGATGAAGTCAGAATGGTATTGAGGAGCCAGATCATGGGACTTTGAGGGCCAGTGAGGGCTTTGACATTTGTTTTGGATGAGTTATAGAGCCACTAAAAGGTTTCAGTGATGAATGATGAGATGTGACTTACATTTTATCAGGACCACTATGGCTCTCTTGGGTGAGGAGGGGCAAGCATGGAAATGGGTCAGCTAGAAAGCTTCTGTAGTTATCCAGATAAGAGGGGACAGTGGACCACGGTAGTAGCAATAAGGAGCAGAGAGATGGTTTATTTTGGATATATTTTAAGTGTATTTAAATGTGAAACTCGTCATAAAGGAGAGTGCAGAGTCGGTCTAAATCTTGATAACTATCACAGTATTGTCCAAAAGACAAAGAATCTAAAAACACTCTTTCCAAAGACAGGAAGTGGTTCTAGTAGTTTCTTCTTTTTCAGAAGCATTTGTCTCAGCAACCAGAACTCTTTGACTGCAACATGTCGTGGACCTAATACCATTGGTTTTTTATAAGAGAAGAAAATGAAGAATAGGTTATTCATTTTACTGAAGAAGAAAAAATTTCCAATAATGTCCCCACAGTGATAAAACTACTTTGACAAAAATATAAGTGATATATTGGTGAAGAATCAGTTTTCTGTTGCAGAAGATTGACATTGCATTGAAAAATTGGTCCAGATAAGTTTAATGAACTTTACTGCTGACCCATTTATATAAAGTTGGGATTTGGAGATTATGCCCTGGTGAAGAAATTGGTCTTAATAATGGATCCTATGCTCCAGAAGCTCTGTCCTCCCTGCTGTCAACACACAAAATCACACCATGAATCCTCAAGGGGAGAACTTCTTAAAACCTGGTGTTTATACCTTGCTGTGTGCAAGTCTTGTTACTGAAAGCCCTGCTAATAAAGCTCAATGACTAATCACCAATCCACAGACCACAACGCTGTGAATATGTTGAGAGGAGAATGTTCTTTGAAATGTGTGAGAAGAGAAAGAAACTGGTATTTGGCACTACTCTACTCACAGAGTTTACTAGACAGATATTTTAGCTCAGGCGCGGGAGCTGTGCCAACACTCATTCATTCAGTTAGCAAACATTTTGAAGGCAGTGTTACCAACTGCTAATTCTTTGTATATCTTTAGTTTACTGAGGCTCTTTCTGGGCAACTTTATGAGTAATATATCTATAACCGTAGTTCTATGACCTCTATGACCTCTGCCCACTCCTCAGTCCACATTGTTCTGGCCTTTGCCATCACAGTGAAAGATGAGCTTTGTGACTTGTAGTTGCGTATTCCAACTCTCATTGCTATTTAATAAACACAGAGCTGATTTTGAGCTGGAAAGATGAGCAATTTGAATAAAACAGCTATGTCTCCCATCCTTCATTGTCAGGCATAACTATGCGATTCATTTCTGGCCAGTGAGATAAAGCAGAAGTCTTTCTGTGGAATGTTTTGAAAGACTGGAAAATGAGCTGACACCACTGGAAGTGTCCCATTGTGTCCTTGTGTACTAACCCCATCTTTTAGTCCTAACATGATTGCTGGATATCCAGCATCCATTTTGGACAAGTTGGTAACAGGAAGCCTAATCCTATAACAATGCAGAAAGATAGGATCCTGTCCCTGATGTCTAATTCTAGGATAGATTTTTTTTTTTTTTTTAGATACCCTTGTTTATGCTTTCACAGTATAGGATTTCTACCGTCAGGTACTGTCACCATAGTTTTTCCACCACCAAAGTGCCCACAAGGTGACATCAAAGACATCGCTGCTGTCAACCTCAGAGCTCTTAAAACCAAAAGTTCTAGAAATCACTTAATATAATGGATTACACAGAAGTCATTTGTTTTATTTATTTTATTTATATATATTTTGCATCATTGTTCATTTTTGTACAATGTTTTCTTTTTCCCCAAGTGTAGTCCCCCTGGAATTTCCTCTACCGATTCGCCCATGCACATCACCATAGTCCTTTGTGCTCTTCCCACCTGTGTTTTGATCCTTCTCCTTCCTCCTCTCCTGCAGAATGTCTCTGATTGATAGTTGTCAGTTTATTTTTGGTTTGCTTTGTTGTATTTTTTTTTTTTGTTACTGTTGTTTTTTCTCTGAGCCATTATTTGGTTTGCCTATATTCCTCCTATAAGTGAAACCATCCAGTATTTTTCTTTCTCCTGACTTATTGCACTGAGCATAATTCCTCCATCCATGTTGCTGCAAATGACATGAGTTTATCTTTGTCGATTGCTGAATAGTATTCCATTGTGTATATATACCACATCTTCTTGATCCAGTCATCTACTTTTGGACATTTGGGTTATTTACAAGTCTTACCTATTATACATAGTGCTGCAGTAAACTTAGGGGTGCAGGTATCCTTTTGAAGTAATGTTTTTGTGTCCTCTGGGTAGAACCCTAGGAGTGGAATTGCTGGGTCATATGGTAGCTCCATTTTTAGTAGTCTGAGGAACCTCCACAAAGCTTTCCATCGTTGGACAAGTTTGCATTCCTACCAGCAGTGTAGGAGAGTTCCTTTTTCACCACATCCTCACAAACATTTGTTGTTGCCAGTTTTTTTTAGTATGTGTCATTCTCACTGGTGTTAGGTGGTATCTCATTGTGGTTTTTATTTGCATTTCCCTGATGATGAGGGATATTGAACATTTTTTCATATACTTGTTGGCCATTTGCATTTCCTCTTTGGATAAGTGTCTTTTAAGTTCTTCTGCCCATTTTTTGACTGGATTGTATGCTTTGTTTTTGTTGAGTTGTGTGAGTTCTTTGTATATCTTTCTGATCAGTCCCTTCTCAGTTGTATGGAGTGCCAAAATTTTCTCCCAGTCACTGGGGTGTCTTTTTGTCTTGGTTACTGTCTCTTATGCTGTACAGAGCTTTTTAGTTTGATGTAACCTCAACTGTTTATCTTTTGCTTCACTTTCTTTGCTTTGGGGAATGAGTTGTTAAAGATGTTAATGATATGTATGTTGTGTAGTGTTTTACCTATATTTTCCTCTGTGTATTTTATGGTTTCAGGTCTTATGTTCAGTTCTTTTATCCATTTTGAGTTGATTTTTGTACATGATGTGAGGTAGTGGTCTAGTTTCAGTCTTTTGCTTAAATCATCACTTGTTTTATAATATCCAATCATTAACCAAAGAGAGATTTCAAGTAGAAAAGAAAATCCTACTTATAAGGACCCAAATATACACAGGAATTATACACAGAGAGTGCAAATAAAATACAAAATACTTGAAAAATAATAGAAAGCATAAATGCTCAAGATTAAGGAGCATTAAATGTCATGCTCAAACATCAGAGAACATTGTCCATGATAATGTTCTTGATGTTTTTCATTTATTAGAACCTGATGAATAGCTGACAAATAAATAGGAAAGAAACACCTGAGTATTATAGAGATTTAATTGGTCTATCACTGGAAAACCTAATATTAAACAATATCCATTATCTTCAAAATTATATATAAGTTCAGTGCAGTGAACCTACACTTGAAACTGTGAGCCATATGTAATTTAATGTATGGCAAAGGAGCATTTAGAGTGTGGTGACAATGTCTGAAGATTTTAGCTAGGCACTTGGAAAGTATGTCATTCAGTTAGACATGAACAGGAAGTAATGTTTTAGATCTCTACTTTTAACATACATGTTATGTTTATGAAACTAATAATGAAAATATATATTTTTGTTCACAAACTAATTAGAATTCTAGCAAGAGAAAATTCTAAAAAATAATGCAATCCTTAACATCATTTTCCTTTTCTTTATTTTAATAGAAAAAACTATAGTGTTTTAACTTTATGATGTTAGCCATTGGTGTTAGAAAACCTTATTCTACATTGCTGATTGTTTTTTGATCCTAATTTTACTATTACTATTTTTTATTAGTAGTAAGTAATGGATTTTCTCTTTCTTCATCTACTTTGACTACTCCTACTAATATCAGTGTTTCTTCAATTTTCAGAAGTCAAGCGTTATTGTTTTCTGTCAGTGTTTAAGGCAGAATTATGTCAGCTTCATTAAATTATTGAAAAACCCATCTTCTATGGTTGAAATAATTTATGTGATTTAGAAAATATCTGTTTCTTTCAAGTTGAAACGCATCTGTAAGTTAAAAAAGCAGCAGTGGATATAGTAAAATCAGGTACAATTTAATTGAGGCAATAAACACATTAAGGGAAAATTTGTTGTCTATTTTGTAAAAATCACAACATAATTCACACTGATATGATTGTTATGAAATGTTATGTGCCAAATAATATATCAAACTATGTAAAGCAAAACCTATAACAAAAAATGAGAAGATGAAAAAATAAATTTATTCTAAGAATCTTAAATTCAACATTACCTATATCAATATAGGAAATATCAAATAAATGAAATAATTTTATACATGTGTCTAACAACACTATTTATAACCATGACAAATTTAAAAGGTATAGTAGTAAAGTAATCTAAAGTCATTATGATAAATTAATATTAATAATATAGTATAATATGTAGTCTTTAGAAATCATGTTGCACTATTTAAAGATAAGAAAATCCTCTTATAATATTGTTTTTAATTATAGTCTTTGCTATTTTAAAGCTACAGAAAACTTGAGCAATATGAACAGTATAAAACCCAGAAGTAGTAAATATAATCACTTCTCACACTTATCTTTTGATTACATGAATGAAATACCATAAACACACACGCATATACACCATGTATCAGCTCTGTTTTCTTCTCTAATGTATATTTTTAACCATTACTTTATCTATTCAACTGCAAATGTAACTATAACATATCATGTATTCTGTGGTTTTTATTCACATCAATGTTAACAACATTTATATGATAATATTACCAACTATTAATTTTTGGTTTTAAAAATCACATTCCTGGATTTCAATTACAGTGAATTCTTGTTCTAACTGTAGCTATAGATTTAAATATATATGCTTTTTAATATTTTGTGCTTTGGCTTTATACCACACTAAAATTATAGCATTTTACTTATATTCTTTTCTAATAAACGTCATCTTTGCACATATTTGCTTGTGCATGTGTTCCAGAATTTTCTAAGGTATATACTTAGCAGCAAAACTGCTTGGCTTTAAGTGATATCTATTTTCAGTTCCCTGCGTACTGCCAAATTATTTTGTAAATGATTGTACCAACTTACACAGCAGAGTATAAAAGGTCCCTTTCTACACAACCTGATTAAATCTGATTACCCTCTGCTTGTGGGATTGCATTCCAGCCTTTTACTTTAATCCAGTGTTTGTCTTTAGTGCTAAGATGAGTTTCCTGCAAAAAGTGAAGGATAAAATTTTATTTTATGATCCATTCAAGCCACTCTATACTTTTTCATTGGTGAATTCAATCTTTTACATTTAGGGTAATTAATTACTGAGATATCTATATTTATTGCCATTGTGTTACTTGCTTTTTGGGTGTCTTTATAGTACTCTTTGTTCTTTTATTTATGTCTTCTCCATTTATGTTTTGACAACTTTCTTTTATGTTTTGAGTTTAATTTCATCTTACGAGTGTCTTCTGTGGGTTTTTATTTCTAGGTTATGCTGAGGTCCATGTGTGATGGATGGACCACACTTGTGACCTGTGAACAGTTTGATCTCTAACTCATTAAGAAGGTCCGCATCTTTACGTCCTCCCTTTCCATGTTGTATGATTTTGGTGTCTGTTACTTCTAGATAAAATGTCTTGTTATTCTGTAATAGTTTCTTTGGTATTTCTTTCCAGATTGGTTTAGTGGGCATGAATTCTTTAAAGTATTCATGGTTGCAAGTCCTTTTCTTTGAGGGCTTTAAATATTTCCTGCCATTCCCTCTGGCCTGCAAAGGCTCCACCAAGAAATCATGTTTATTCTTGTAGGTATTCCATTGTATGTAACTCTTTTTTTCTCTGGGTAGTATTAATGTCATTTACTTGTCACCAGTTTTATTATCAAAACAACTTAATTATAATATGTCTTTGGGCTTGTCTAATTGGATTTATTTTGTTTGAAACTCTTTGGGCCTCAGACCAGGGTGTTTCTTTTCACAGGTTAGAGAGATTCTCACCTATTATTTCTTTAATAAATGTTCCATGCCTTTCTCTTTCTCATTTCCTTCTTGGACCCTAATGATGCAGATAAAATTTCTCTTTGTACTGTCTCAAAGAACTCTTATAGTGTTTTTCATTTTCTTTTCTCTTTCTGGTCTGCTTGTGTGTCTCCCATTTCTGTGGATTCAACCTCAGTTAGCCTACCAGTGACTTCTGCTTGTCTGCTATAAAGTGCCTCCATTATATGTTTTAGTTCAATGATGGAATTCCTAAATTCCATTATTGAAGTTTGAAGCTACTCATATGTTCTCAATCCTTGTAATTCTGCTTTTGTTCATCAATTGTTTCTCTTAGTTATGACTGTTGCTTTAAATTCTCCACCAGGTCAATTACATAGTTTGCTGGATTATTCTGGGTTTTTGTTTGTGGCTATATTACATCTGTGCTATAATCCTGTCTCTTCATTTTTAGTTTTTGTGGGTTGAAATAAGGAGTTTTCTTTCCTTGTCTTTGTACATTGGCCTTATATTAAGATTACAAGTCTCAAGATATAATCCTATGTTGTTTATCTGGGATCCTAAGGTGTCTGTTGCTTTATAGACTGACACTTATGTACCTGTCTGGATGACTCAAGCTCTAGTGCTACAAGAGGTAAGAGGTAGGACCCCGACAGGGGATACCAAGGGGTTGCTGCTAGCAAGTACCAAGATTTCAATCCTCCTAAGGTACAGTAGATGACCGTTGGTTAGGGCAGATCTACAAGAACCCTCTCCCCTGGGTCAATTCCTCAGTTAAAGCTTCTCCAATAGCTTCAGGCTAGCCCAGACCTCTTAGCTGTGGTCCAACTCGGCTACGTGGTTTCTATGACTAGTAGTTTCCTGGGGATTCAGGCAGGAGCAGAGTAATCTGAAACTGTGGTACAGGTTACTGTCTCAATTATGATCACAAGCAGAAGAGGGACATGTGTTTCTCAAGGTTGGTATGTGCCATCCACAAAAGACTGTGGTTTATTCCCCATGACTTTCAAGTACAGAGCCTGGCCTGAGGCACTAGCTCTTGCTGCCAGGGTCTAAGTGTTTTAAACACTGGTGAGAGGTAGATTGCACAGTATGGATGTTATCTCAGTTTTGGCCCCATGTGGGGATGAGGCAGGTGTTTTGCATAGCACAGAAGCCAGCTTTAGAGTGGAGCTTCTTTTTTATAGGACCCAGATGAACTTCTTCCCACTCATTTTCATTTCCTCTAACCTAACCTTCCCCCTCTGGCTCAGTCTCCAGTAGCCTAATTCGGGTCACCTCAGGCTCAAGGAGTCACCACTTTAAACACGCCTCAGCCCGCAAGTCAACAGGACCATCCTATTAGCAGGAGAGGGATGGGGGCTTCAGCCTCTGGCTCTGGTTGTCTGGCTGTTTCTAGCAATAGGGTGTCTGCATCGCCATGTTAATCGGCTCCCTCAGCTTTCTACAACAGATTCCTGCTCCCTGATTCCCATAGTTCTCGTGGGTCAGTCCCTCCATTTTGCACATCAGTTGTGTGCGCCCCCACGCCCTCCAATGGAGCCCCTTGTTCAGTCTCCCAGGTGGGCAGGAGCTAGTCCATCAACTACAGCGGAGGCTCCGTGCAGCAGCTGTCCCTCCCTCTCTTGGGTTGCTCTACTCTAAGTGCATCCCAAACACAAATCTCCATTTTCCCATCCTCTCTGCCATGTTGCATTTCTTTGCACAAATTATGGCCACCCAGCCCCCTTCCAGGAACTGTTGTCTTCCTCTACGTAGGATTCAGTTGTGACTATATAGAGGCAGTGAGTCCAGAGTCTTCACTCTTTCACCAACGTTCTGGGACTCCTGAAACTGAATATGTCTCACCTTTCAAGTTTTTATTTCCCATGATCTTTTTTTTTACTGTTCTTGGTAGTCTTCATTGAATTTCAGATTTACTTTTTCTGCATTTCCAATTTTATCTCTCAATAGCTTATTTATTGCTGCAAGTTTGTTGTTATTTTTTTAATCCCTCCCGACTATTGTCATTTATTCCTCTCCTTGCCTTTTAGTAGTTAATTGATTTCTTCCTGTTTTTTCTTGATATGTCTTGTTGATTTTTCATTTGTCTTTTCTACAAACTGTGATTTGATGATCATATCTAATATGCATGTACATCTTCAAATTTTATCTGCTTTTCTACTTATTATTTCCTTCTTCTAGCTTTATTTTCTGCATACTTTTAAAGATAATTTTATAGTATTTTTAGTTGAGTGCTTAGTTTATTACTTTTGACTTCTAAAAGAATTTTATGAAATATTTGTATTTCCCTTTAAATGCTATTTTGCTACATCCCACAATTTTTAGTTGATAATGTCACTTTCATTAATCCTCATATATTTCCTAATTATAGCATTTCCGTCCTTTTCTTTTTATTTGTAATGATTACCAGGAAATGCAAAGTTAATGATGTTTTAATCTTTCAGTTCTTTCCAAGCTCTTCATCAATTGATTCCTGCCTATTCACTTAGCCTGTGAGGTCCTCATTGGAAGAAATTGTCTTCTTTTAATTCCCTGCCTCAGGCCTCGGCATAGACCTGGGTATACAGCATAGGAACCAATAAATATGTTGCCAGTTGCTCAGACCCATTCATACATTGATTCATTCATAAATTCTCTCATTCATCTATTAGATAATTCCTGAATTTCTGAGAAGATAATTAGGAATGTTCTAGACACTTAATTGGTTTACTCTGAATATTGTCTTTCTCTAAGTCTCTGGGACTTGAGCTCATCTGTTTAATGGGTAGTCCAGGTATAAGCCATTTTTTCTATAATTACTTTCCCTTAACTCTTCATTTTGTAAGTAACTACTGGTTGGCAGAATCAGTCACTATTATAAATTAATAATGCAGCAACATTTTGGGGAGTTAAAAGGAAAGGTAAAGTATATACTTCTAGCCTTTCCCTTACTTGGATATACATGTAAGGCTATTTGATTTCAATTGGGGTGGGTGTACTTTTTGCTCTGTGCCACAAGAATGATCCAGAATGTTGTTATCTGGACACTACCCCAGATTTAAAAAGAAAATACAAGTCAGGCATGAACCTAAGCATCAGTATTTGTCAAAGATTCCCAACTGATTCTACAGTGAGTTGTCACAGTGGGAACATAGATTTTGTTTAAGCTGTGGCTTAGTGTCTTTTTGTACACTCTCAATGTTAGGTTATGTTTAACATTTTGCATGTGGTTTCTGAGAAATTCAAATGGGATGGAATTTGAAAGTTGGTACATGGAATATGAAGCCACTGGAAAAAGAAGAAAGGTTTTCATGTTTCTATAAACTATGCATGCGTGTTGTAAGTAGCCTGACTGTCTTTACATATACCTGAAATAAAGTGCTGTCCTGTCTCAGGCTCTCCCCCAAAGCCATGAACAAAGGAGCAGAGCATTGGAACCTGAAAGCCTCCATCAATAGTGGGCAGGTGAATCATTCTGATGGATGGCTTAGGGCAGTGCCAGAGACCTCAGAAACCTAGTCTTCACCTGCCTCCCCTAAGCACCAGAAATCCTGGTCCTGACGTCAAGCTCTGAGGATCAACACCAGAATACTTTTCCACATGTCAGCTGTTTTTAGCTCTGGAGAAAGAGCATCAAACTTTAGCACCTTGGATATTCATGAGTAGCCCAGCGTGGGGCCAAATTATCAGGAAGAGCAGGGCTACAATGTCTCTGCTCTTTGATCATCAGACCTTAATAAATGAGCTGCTGTTATATAGGAAATGATATGCCATTGGCCTACAGCTCCTTGACATACTAACTCAGCCATAACTTCTTTTATCAACTGAAACATCAAAAGTGATACAGTGCTGATTGTCCAGTTTCCACACAAGCCGACTACCAGCATGGAAGTGGCTGCTGGTGTGTCCATGAGGCAGGACCCCTCAAAAGTCCCTAAGGGGACAGGTTCCCTGCAGCCTGTGCTAGTGGGGTCGTCTCCTACAGTGAAGTCACTTTCTGCCATGCATCCTTTCCAGTAACCTTCTCTGTCCTTAAATAACCTTAGTTTCTCCAGATAATGGGCATTTTCACAACCCTAACTAACTGTCACAGACAGGGTGCCTTTTACTGGGATAATTAATACATTTTTGAAGAATCAAGTCAGTGTTAATGAAGGCAGAGCTTCATCTGGAAGGAATCATCTGGAAGGTGTCTGGTTTCTTCCAAATGATAAATCCTGTTTCCCCTCTGAATCATTTTTTGGAAAAATTTATAATGATATCTTTTGGGGATCAAGTCAGGTCAATTAGAAATGTTAGATTCATATCCAAATAATTTGTTCTAGTTGTTATTAAAACCCTAAGTTGAACATTCTGTACTTTGTCTAAAAGAAAAAAATAGCATTTTCCTATACAGATGTGGCAATTTGAGGAAATTCTCCCATGTAGCTAATGTAAACACATTTTGTGTCATTGTTGAGTCTAGAAAACTGGATTCCCCAAATTATCCCTCTTGTAGAAATTTATTTGTTAAGTAAACTGCAGTCCATACCACTTCCTCAGCCTTGCCCAAAGAAACACATCGCCTGAACAATCAGAGAATTACAAATTTGAAAAGAAGATTAAGTGCCTCTAACTGAACCAGTTACTATCAGAAGTCATATTTTCTTCTAAAAAGCATGTTTATTTCTCAGAGATTGTTTTGCAAGTAGCATATGTTTAAGTTGTTTGGAGGAATACATGAATTTGGCCTCATTTTAACTATGTTTGTTGCCATTATTTTTGCATTCAGAGCTTTAATTTTCTTTTTTTACCCCTTCAAATTTTAAACAGGTTTTTTTCTTATATCAATGCATTTGTTACCAAGGATAGGCAAGACAGATGTCAGGAATAATTGCAAACAAATATTACCAAAAATTCATGTCATTAATACACAAATGGATCGTTTCCACATCCAGAATGAATATAATCTAGAATTCTCACACTTAATAGAGTGGAGAGCTTTAATTTTACCTACTGTCTGTCCAAGCCTTATTTACAAAAAAAGATTTAAGGTTAGATTTTTAGCCTTCTGCAACTGAATGACAGTAATGTTAACTGGGGGTGGGTTCTGAGGATGGAGTCTAATGAACTTATATTAGTTCTTAGAATAAGAAGCTTGATTGATATCCAGCTAGGGATTTTCAGCCCTGTTCAAAAATGTAATTTCAATTAACCATCCCTGGTTTACTTCACCCTACATTAAAGACCAATCAGTCCTTCCCCTTATGAGGTAGACTTCCATAAAACTATCCAAGTCAGCTTATCACAGCCTGAGATCGCTATCTGTATACCCAACACACGTTTGAGAACTGCTCTCCTAGTTTTTGTTGAGAATGTGCTTCTTAAATTTTGGATTTTAATATCAAGTGATAAATATATGCAATCTGACAAAAATACTCATTCCCAGAAGAAATTGAAAAAGATGTATGATCCTTATCTTCACTAGTTATTGAAATTCATGTTCGCTTTGTCTTTTAGGCATTTAGTTATTTGAACTAAGAATAATTTATTAATTTAAAGGATGCCAATTATCAGCTTTTAGAACAGATCCACTATATAATTTATTAACTTTGATGATTGGTACATCTCCCCAAAACCTGCCTTATTAATAATTAATTAAGCCAAAATCTGACATTGTTAAAGAATAGAATAAAACATTTTATGGAGTTCTGATTTTTTTTAAAGAAACTATGCTTTTTCAAAAGTATTTGGTTTATTTTAATGTAGTGATGAAAAACTATACACAAAATGTTTATCTTGATATTATCATAAGTTTGTGTGTGTGTGTGTGTGTGTGTGTGTGTGTGTACACCCTCAGTAACTATGGAAACAAGCAAAATAGCTCCTAAAACTGGGGAAATCTTTGTTTCCCCAAGGGGAAGGAAGGAGGAACTACAACTAAAGAAGGAAGTTATAAATGAAACAGAGAAGATACTTTGAAGAGGAGAAAATTTAAACCAGAAGCCTAAGTAACTGAAATGCTATAAATCATATACAATCATACATATAAATCATATAATTGTAAAAGCATAAGCAATCATGCCATTAATTTTCTAGACTTTTAAGGAGAACTCTTTCTCTTTTTGTTTTATCCACTAAGAAGCTGAAGCTTAGAACCAAATTTACATTGCTGTACATGGGGAGGAAGGGAATTAGAACCACACAGGGTTACAAATGAGTTGGTTTTGACTGTGAGTAACTAGAGTTAAGCCTTTCTCTGAGAGAAATTCTACCAGCAGGTCTACCAAGCTGGGGTATTTTCCCACCAACTCCCATTTCATTGACTGTGGGTTGTTGAAGGGTATTGGGTCACCAGCACCAGTAGCTCGTGTGGGAGTTGAGTCTGATCGTGAGCTCTCTGAGAGGTGCATGCATCCACAGGAAGAAGGCTTTGGCAGGAATGAGTACCCAGGAGATATGGCTGAGGCACCAATGATAACTGTTACAGAGAGCAAGGGAGAGAACCAGAGGCAAAGGTGTCTTCAAGAGGGACCCTCCTACTTGTCCTTTGTATAAATAGTTAGCTGGTACTATTCACTTTGCTTTGGAGAACAAGCGGGAGGTAAATGGTGGTTCATAGTTAGGATGCAGTTTCCTGTTTTACATATCAGTATAAGAACATATTTCAAAGTTAAAAAAATTGAAAAAACAAAAAACCACATCTTAGACCTGCTACTGTGGCATATACCTGTTGTCACTTTTTAAGTGTTACTTCCTGAGAGTCACAGTCTTGCCAACGATGGGGACAAAGGAGAACATCAGGAAGGAGCCTGTTAGCTACCCTTGCTGCAGTTACTTCTCTCAGCAGCTACTACAGGACCCCGTCAGCCAAGCTCCATCTGGTTCCCATGCATCGTGATGTTTCAATATTTGCCTCAACCTTCTCCTGACCTAAACTTAGGGCTAACTTTTCTTAAGGCCTTCTGTCCTGATCCTTTTATATCTCCAACAGTCAGCTTCTGTCAAACTTGTGGGAAATAAAGGATTTTAAAGATGCTGAGAAAAGATCAGAGGCACGAATCTAGTTAAAAATTCCAAAATCGATGTCAAAAGAGGGATGAAAAACCCCAGGAAGCCCCTAGGTTGTCAAGAAGTCCTCAGTTCAAAGGTAGTAATTCAGGGATGAAGCTGAGGATCTGAGTGTCAATAGGATCTTGGTTTGATAGGGAAAAAATGATCTTTCTCAGGGTGCCTTGGGATTACTTGACTTTATGACCGTTGTACAAGGTGAAACTGTACACTAGAGCATCTGGGCCAATGGAAGAGTGTGCAGAGGAAAATCATTCATGCCGTTTCCATCCAATGCCTGCTCCTGGCATTGGCTTTCTGGAGCAAATAAAACAAACTAGAGAATCAAGATTTCAGCAGTTTGTCCAAAGTTTTCATTTCAATCCATCACCAGAATGCTGGGGTCTTAAATAACCAGTTGAATAAGCAGGGTTGCATTGAGGACTCACTCAGAAGGGAGTCTCTATGAGGGATGGCTCAAGGGCACTCAGGTGCTTGGTTTGGGCTACATTCTGTTCTTTGGCAATCTGGGCTTAGCCACCCAAGGTTAGAGAAAGTAACTTCATATATTGATCCGAATCTGGGAAGTCTCAGGAAAGCAAAGACAGGACCCATATGTGAATATCCCCTCCTACTGAGTAGGAAAATAGCCAGAATGGCAGTGGTGTCTGTCCAGATGCCCTCTACTAAATCTTGGTCTTGATGGTGAGTAGAGTTTATTAAGAGCTGTGGTTTCTTTCACATTATGCTTTTACATAAATGCTCTTTTACAGAACCACTTTTACCAAATTTCAGAAGTACCTGTTATATTTTGTGGAGAGGAGAAACATTCTGGTCCATAATCACAATCTAAGCGAGGCTTTTAATGCTGTATCGCAAAGACCAAAGGGATCATATTGTGATCTGAAAAATTGGCAGATTTTTTTTTCTGGAATCTGCCTAATAACCCCAAGATAGTCTGTTCCCAACTCTTTAGAGCTAGGGTTAATAGTGCTCCAACAGCAGTAGACTCTTTGTGTCCAAACCCGGGGCCCATACCCATCAAGGAGGCACTCAGCAGCAACCACTGTCCTCATGCTTGCCTGAGTTTAGTATCAAGTCAATGACTTCTTTGGAGAATAGCCAAATAGCAGCACTATGCTGCTCTCCTCATGGATATAACTCATGGATTGGGCAAAACCCACCTTGATTCTGCCCCTCTCTCTACCCTCCACTCCCATAGGAAAAAGACCTGAATGTTCTGAACTCAGGATAGTCTTTGGGCCATGTTTTCTAGTAGATGATGATGTTGTGCCTTAAAGATCTAAAGGCAATTTTTGTGCCTTCTATTTGGTAAGTAGACCTGAGACACTCTACCTTCCCATGCTCATCTCTCTGCCCTATCTGTGATTAAGATTGTCACTGGCATAGCTAGGCCATTTAGGATTCAGCAGAGGGAAGCAGAATACCTCTTAGATTAAAAAAAAAAAAAACAGTTGTAAATTCATCTTTTTTTACAAAGAAGCACTAACTTTTTTTTAATGTCTTAGAGCTTCTTTATTTCTGTGGTAATATTTTTTATTATTTATTTATATTTTACATCATTCTTCATTTCTGTGCAATGTATGCTTTCTCCTCTCAAGTGTAGTCACCATAAAATTCCCACCACCAATTCACCAAAGAAGGGAAGTTTGAAACATTAGCCTAGCTTTTTAAAAAATGATTTATTTATTTATGCGTACAGAACTGGGGTGTAGGCCAGAGGTGTTGGGTTGTGAGAGGATTCACCAGAGACAGAGTGGGGAGCAGAACAGGTGGATGTACTGAAGTACACTGCTGAGGGGAGTAGCGGACGATACAGGAGAAATCTGCTGCCCCATGTGGGAAGTTCCCTGGCCAGGGATCAAACTTGTGCCACAGTGGCTGTGGATAGCTTCATAGTGCTTTTCAACCTGTTGTGCCACCAGGGAGGCCCTATTAGCCTAGCTTTAAATAAACTAATTTGATTCCCATTTTGCCTTTGATTCTTGTCTGAGTATAGACTCAACTGCTAGGTCCCTTGTTGTAACTCCTATGTGGCTGTACCCAGAATGGTGAGCTGTGACTGAGATTATTAAATCACTTTAGATGCCCCCTGGCTCTCCCTGCTCCAATTACAAAAGAAGGAAACTCTGTTAATACCAAACTTTGCCCAAAAAAAAGTAGCCATCCAATATTTAATGTCATAGCACATTCACTTGAGTGAAGAAGTCGAAACTTCAGTTTTATGAGTTGAACCCCAAAATAGTTATTGGGTATCTGAAGAGCTATGTTGAGAAGAAGTCTGATGTCATACCAGAGAAAACTATGTGAAAGAATAATATGATTGATGAAAGACCTGTTAGGAGCACAGAAGTAGGAGGTGTTAGCATAATACCAAATGCTTGTCATTCATGCCTAGACAATAATACCCCCTGGATGCAGTATAAATCTGACCAGAACCTAAATATTTCAGAAATGTAAGATGATCATAGGCCACTTTTTGCTTAAAACAGATGGTTTTACACTTGTAGTCCTCTGGCGAGGGACACTTTTCACTCTTAAAAGTATCCCAATTTGGACAGCACATGATATCATCATCCGATAAGATTAGCTCTGCTACATCATAGATCTGAAAAAATAAGTCAAGACACTTCCTCACCTACACTAACACTGCCTATTTTCCTGTCTCCAATCAATCAGTCAAGTTGACAATGGATCCAATAGATTGCTGCTAACCTTGGTCTTTACATGTCAGAATAATACTTTAAATTTTTTACAGCATATTCATTTCCATGTTTATTGCACTGCAAAGTTCTAGAATGCGAGGTGTTGTGATTTTGGCACCTGATCTAGCGTGAGAACACAAATAGCTGCTTCCAGAGATGTGTGACGCAGGGCAAAACATTCAGCTCCTCCCTTGTATGTGGAAGTACCAAAATATCTGCAGAAACTTATGAAAACAACACCCAACACAGTATGTGTACATGCGCACATAAACACACATTCCGTTTGTTGAACATACTAGATTTAACACTCATACCTGAAGCAATAAGACCAGTGCATAGAGGATCTATTTCCAAAACAAGTTCAACAATATCTCCTCCAAACTCCATTTTGAGGTCCCAGAATAAATGCCCTTTCATGTCATAGCTGAAACCCCAGCCAATTCTGCAAATAGTCTTGGAAAATTGCCTTCAGAATTGGCTTTCCCCAGGGAAGGTTTACTGGTAGAGGAAACAAAGATACAGGAGGAGTTTTCAAGACACAGACAGAGGCAGAGGAAGAGGTGAAAGGGTAACTTGGAACAGGTGGCTTCAATTTCTTTTTGCCCAGTAGTCCTGTTCATTATTAACAGCAACAGTTTTCGCTGGTGTGGAGAACAATTTTGTACTAATTCGTTTTAACTTGTAAAACCTCCTGAATCCAGGGTCTATACCCCAGGCCTAATAGCATGGGGAAGTGTTCCCCACATAGAAACAAAGATTTTTCTGTTTTAGAATCTGAACTCCATTGAATCTAACTCTACAAATACCTAGAATGTAACACCTCCCACTCTTGCTATTTTATCATGCCCCAAGAAGATTAAAATTTACCAAGTCAAAAAATATAAAATAAGGTAAAGTACCACGAACAAATTAATCAACAAATTGTTCAGATTTTATTCAACTGATAGATTGAGAAAAGGCACCAGGAGGCTAATTCCATTTTTATATTGACCCAAATTGATGGGTAGATTTTAGTAGGAAGGTGGAGGGACTGCATTCTTAGAGAAATTCACACAGAACAAGCAAAGACACAGAAGCAGGGACTACAAGAGATTTATACTTGGAAAACAAGATTATGAACCTAGAATAAGATTATTTGGGAATAATGAAATGTCATGTAAAGTACCAGACAATTACATGTTCAATAAATTTTAATTCAATCTGCTTTTTAAGTTATTTGTCAAGAAGTCATAAGGTATTTTCCGGTCACACTAAAATACAAATAGACTATAAATAGAATTTAAATGATTTGACATTAAAATATTACATACAACTCTTTGAAGAAAGAGAATGCAAAAATCACAAGCTGGTGAAAGGGAAGGTGCTACTAGATTAAAGTTACCATCTATATCCACACTTGATCTTAGCCAAAAGGCTGAGAAGCGATTGCTGTCTATATCCAAAGCTGTGCTACCAGGAAGCCACATCTGTGTGTGATTTTATTGAACAAAAGAAAAAATATGACCTAATTATTTATTTTTTAACAATTTATTTACTTATGCATGTAAGAGCTGGGGTGTAAGCCAGAGGGGCAGGGGGTGAGAGGATTCACCAGAGACAGAGTGGGGAGTCAAACAGGCAGATTGACTGAAATATACTGCTGAGGGGAGACAGGAGAGGTCTGTTGTGTCATGTGGGAAGCTCCCTGGCCAGGGAGCGAACTCGTGCTGCAATGGCTGCTGATTGCTTCATAGTGCTGAGACTTAACGCCTTGTGCACCAGGGGCCCTACCTAGTTTTTTAAATAAATAAATTACTATGAACAACAACAGCAAAATACACATACAAGCACACACAATAAGAAGAAACACATAAAGGTGGGGAATGATGAATTAAAATAAAAGTAGAGCAAACAAATATTCTGTGTATATTATACATGTATGGGCATTTTAACTAGCAAAACCCACCACAAACCTACTGAATCCAAGGTCTATATCCAAAGCATTTTCCATCTATATATGGGAGAGAGAAATAGATGAAAACAATGGCATAAATATTTTAAATAAAATTGATAAGGTATATCACATGAGACATCACATTACGGGGCCTCCCTGGTGGCGCAGCGGTTAATCGCTGTGCTGTGGAGCTGTTAGCAGCGGTGACGCGAGTTCGACACCCGGCCAGGGAGAATCCCACATGGCGCGGCAGACCTCTCCTGCCTCGCCCGCTGCTCCCCTCAGCAGTGGATTTCTGATCTGCCTGTTCTGCTACCCGCTCTGTCTCTGGTGAACCCTCTCGCCGCTCCACACCTCTGGCCTGTACCCCAGCTTGTATGTATAAATAAAAATAAATAAATAAATAAATCTTGAGATATCACATTAAGTAAACTTTAGGACATAACAAGCCTGGATGCAAATTTTAATGTCAAAGAAAATAATTTTTCATAAAATACAGATTATAAAAAATATATGTAAGAAATTATTTTAAAGCCTAAGCAGTAATTCTGGGAGAATAATGGCAGGGGCAGGTATAGAGGGGGTGGGTTAAAAATTCAGCTGAGATCATTGTATTTTCCAGTGTTATTGGAAATTTTAAAAAACCGAAATTCTTACATATAGAAGTAGCTATATTGCATGAAATATACATGCATTTCAGTTAAATTTAATCATTTGGAATAAATCAAGTAAAACTGAACAAGTAAACCACAAAACCAGGCAAACTTTATTTCAGCAATACAAATTTATTATAAGAAGCAAATAGCTATAATATAGTATATCAGAAAATTAAAAGATAAAATAGATTTATTTGATACCAGAAATGCTATTTTATAGAAATCAATTGAAAGTTAATATTACTACTACAAACTAAGATTAATTTTTATGTGATAAAAAATGACAATTTTTTTTTTTCATTTATGCATACAAGCTGGAGTACAGGCCAGAGGCGTGGGGCAGCACGAGGGCTCACCAGAGACAGAGCGAGTAGCAGAACAGGCAGGTCAGAAATACACTGCTGAGGGGAGCAGCGGGCGAGGCAGGAGAGGTCTGCCGCACCATGTGGGACTCTCCCCAGCCGGGCGTCGAACTCGCGTAGCTGCTGCCAACAGCTCCACAGCGCAGCACTCAACCGCTGCGCCACCAAGGAGGCCCTAAAAAATGACAATTTTTAAGCAGCAGCATCATAATGGCCTAGATAAGTAGAATTATTCCCTTAAAGCAGGGATGAGGTAAAGACTCTTAACTACTATTGCTTAAGCTTGTTTTGTGAAGCTCTCAGAATGGCATTAAGACAAGAAACAAAACTAATGAATCATGATATGACAGATACTTTGTAATTTAATGAAAATATTATAAAGAACATACAAATTCTTAAGAAAATGTTTAAATTTATGAAGTTAAAAGTATACTGAATCAATTATAAGATGATTTCTACGTATCTTTATGTATTTAAACATTAACTTCATAACAATTCATTAACTTCATAATTTCATAAACAAGACCTATGAAATATAAACAAAAAGTAAAGTTAGAACTAAAATATTGTCTGACAAAATTAAGGGAAGAAACAGGAAATGTGGGGGATAAGATTTCAAAATTAACAACTGTTCTGTTTAGGAGAAACATTAATATTCTTATTAATTTCAAATTCTGTACAATTGAAACGCATGTTATCATGTCTTGTATAACCAGTGAAAGAACAGAATGGAAAATATATTGAATATTTACAAAATTTGACTGTAGGCTAGGTCATTGATGAAGCTTCCAAAGCTAGTATGAACAGACATTATTGAAATTATTATCTGATCATTTTGCAACAATGTTAGAAAACCAAATATTACACTATTTAATAACTATTGAGTCAAAAACAGGGAGGTCACAATGTTTAGAAAATATTGGCTACCGAAAAGTAAAAATTATATATTTACATATCAAAACTAGTGAGATATAGCTAAAGTGATATTTATAGAAAAACGTTAGCCTTTATATGTATTTTAAAAATTATATAAGTGAGCCACCATACAAATAAATTAAGAGGGTGTGTGTGTGTGTGTGTGTGTGTGTGTGTGTGTGCAGAAACAGGATGATACTAAAGAAATACTTTATTACAATTTCAAATTACTGGAGCTAACTCAATATTTTAAAAGTCTGAACAATTCCATAGCTATTAGAGAATAAAAGAATCAATTTAACAAATTAACCAAGTATTTAGCCAATTAATATTAATGATACAAAGAAATAAAAATAATGGTAGGATGATTCTACTGCCCACATAGAAGGCTCATGTGTTTGATAAGTAACAAATACATATTGAATTTTATTTCTATATTTCATAAAGAGGAAAGAGAAAAAAGTCATAATACAACCTTGAAAATGACTGTGTGGGAAAAAATCTAATGAAAAGTTGTATATAAGAAATTCATTGAAGAGAGTTATAAATCCTTTCTATAAAGACACTGAAGAAGTTTGAGATAAATGAGAGAACTCTTCATAGTCAAGAACCATCAAGAGGGGAAGAGCATCATTTCTCCTAGATGATGTATAAATTGAAAAAAATGTCTTAAAAATGTCTTTTAAAAAGCAATTTGGCCTAAACTATAAGTAGACTTAGTAATCATAGTTTGGAAACTATACTTCCACAACTGTTACTTTAACCTAAATAATCATAGATGAGTATAATGATATACTGACATATAATTCCATCAGACCACTATTTATTAAGAGTAAAAATTAGAAAGCATAGAAAACAACTAACCTCTCATAGTGAAAAAAATAGCAATATACGTTAAGATCACATGACCTCTGACTTCTGCTATTGAAGAAGATCTAAAGCCTACTTCTGATGGGATTCAAATGGAAAAGTTGCATAAAAGCAAAATACATAGTCTCCCAATATTGTAAAAAAAATCAAGTTTATCTATACACATAGAAAATATTTGAAAAAAACTAGGGGCCTCCCCGGTGGCGCAGCGGTTAAGCACTGTGCTGTGGAGCTGTTGGCAGCGGTGACGCGAGTTCGACGCCTGACCGGGGAGAATCCCACATGGCGCGGCAGACCTCTCCTGCCTTGCCCGCTGCTCCCCTCAGCAGCGTATTTCTGATCTGCCTGTTCTGTTACCCGCTCTGTCTCTGGTGAACCCTCTTGCCGCTCCACACCTCTGGCCTGTACCCCAACTTGTATGTGTAAATAAAAAATAAATCTTTAAAAAAAAAAGAAAATATTTGAAAAAAACTAATAAGGCATGTTAAGAATGTATCTCTAAGGATTAAAATTAGTGTAGAAAGATTAGTAGTGTAGAATTAGTGTAGAAATATGAATCTATGTTTTCTAAACATGTTATGCTGATATTTACTGATACACAAATAGCTATTTGTTCCATTTTTACTAATGTAAAATAAAGGTCCCTTGAGGAGGTTGCCTTGTTTCAGTTTATACATGAATCTGTATTTGAGCTCTCATTTGTTTACACACTAGTCAGTATTATTTTCTATTACATACCAGTAGTATCTCCAACAATCAGTCATTCTGTTTGCTTCCTATCTTTGCCTGCTTCTCTGTGTTATAAACTCACCTCAAGAGCACTACCGTGTAGGATGAATTCACTTCTGGGGCAGAGTACCTACCCTAGATGCTTCATGGAGAATAGGGAATTTTATATACTGTGTAGAAGGTAGTAACCATCACACCTACTTCATTTCCTAATCAGCTGACCCAGCAGTGACATCCTCCCTTCCAATAGCATATTTGCCTGGCCTGGAACTTCTGCCACCTAATTGTTAGAATTCCAAAATAAGCGGGAAGAGATTTGAAAGATCATTAATAGCTTATTTCCATCTAATGGAGGATCTCCTTTTCAACAAAACCAGACTCAAATTACTCACTATCTTATGAGTTATTTAACAACTCTGGTTGATACATAATTTTAATGTAATTCAAAAGTGATCTTCCCATATTTCCCCACTTTTAGCCTTACATCTACCCCCTGGAAGTAGATAGGGTGTGGGCCCTGCCTCCTTCCATTTCCAGAGCTTGAGAAATGCTTAGGCTGTTTTTCGCTCTCCAGAGCTAGGCTGATCAAATTCCTTTGCAGGGTCTTTGTAGAAAATAGTGTCTCCTATGATAATTGGGCACAACATTCCAGCTTGATTTTGGAAGAGAAAAAGGTTACCCTTGTTCTTATGTCAGTCTGACATTCTGAGTTTAAGAAGGAAAAGACTGTGACTTTAGGGAAAAAACCTTCTATCCGACTTAGGTATCAGTGCAGGCCGTGAACTTGGAGCTGTTCATTGTATATTCATTGCTGAGGACAAATAGGAATATATGGGAAAAAGATTTCTACTTGAGAACAGAAGTTCTTAAGTACTAGAAATTGTAGGTTCGATGTGATCTTGAGCTAATCACCACGTATCCATGTCAGCAGACTTCTGTTGGTTATGTTACAGAAAACCCAGCTCAAAACAGTTTAAACCAGAAAGAGAATGTATTGGGTATATAAACCAAACATTTTAAGATTAGTGAATCACCCAAAAGTGTACCCAAAGAACTCAAAAAAGATTGCAAAATTCCAGGGCTTTTTTCCTCTTTTGTCTCAGTTTTCCTCTCTATTGGCTTAATGTCAATGGCAAAAGGATTGTCATCATCTCCCAACTCAAATTTATTCTTCAGCCACCCCAAGGAAAAAATTTTTCTCTTACATTCAGTTCTGCCAGAACTTCCAGAAATTAGTTTTATTAGTACCCAGAATAAAGCTTTTTTTGTTATTTAGATTTCAACAGCTTTATTATGCAGATAACTATAACTGTGACTCGAATAAAATAGATTTGGGCCTTATAATTTTTTCAAAGTATATTTTGTTTCTTATTGAAGTAATGTTGGTTTATAACCTTAGATACATTTCAGGTGTGCAGTACAGCTGTATGTACAGCACTGTGTTCATCACCAAAAGTCTAGCTTCCCGCTATCGCCGTGCAATTAATTCCTTCTACCGAATTTACCCATCTCCCTTCCCCCTTTCTTCCTGGCAACCACTATTTTGTTCTTAAATTCTATAAACTTATTTTTGTTTTGTTCGTTTGTTTTGTTTTATTTCATTATCTACCACATAGTTATGAAATCATACAGTATTTGTCTTTCTCTGTCTGATATCATTTAGCATAATTGCCTCCAAGTTCCAACTGTGAAAATGGCAGACTCTCATCTCTTTTTAATAGTTAAATAATATTCAATTCAATATTCAATAATATTCACCTTCTCTATCCACCCATCTGTCTATGGGCACTTGGGTATTTGCCAACTTTTGGCTCCGTGGCCATTCTACAAACGATGTGAAGACGCTAGATGCGGTGCGGTCTTAAGTATGCTATTGTCTTAAGTATGCTATGGGAGCATGTCCCTTGGATCCAAAATTCTTTGATATCTGGACCCTTCCAATACTGGACAATAGACTGCGGGCTCCTTCACTCTTACTCCAAGGCCTCAGTTTTCTTGTCTGTAAATCAAAGGGGTTAAATTAATTGATGTCAATGTCCATCCTCTGGGTGTCTGTGAGTCTGGTTTTCTCTGAAGCCTTTCTTTCTGGTGTTTTCTTGTTTCTAGCTCATGCATTCTCCCACATCCCAGACCCTAAAAGCAGAGACCTGAAGGATGAAGCCTGCCCCTGTCACTTTGGAGACTCACAGAAAAAATCAAAACTTTATTTTTTTTCCCTTAAATTTACAGTTGGATAAACTCTTAACCTTTAGCAGTGGGGTATTGATTTTCCTGGCCAGCCTGCTGAACTCTGTAACACAAGACTCCTGGCCCCTGGGGACAAGCCATGCACAACATGCCTAAAATGTGGCTTGGAACTGCAGAAAGCCAAGTGGGGCCTTCCGTTTTCAGCAAAGACTGGGGAATCTCTGAAGGTCTCCTGCATTCTTCTGCTCAATCCTTAACCCCCCTTTCCCCACCAAGTGGCACATGTAAATCGCCTGGGTCTGGCTGCCAACATTCCAAATGCTTCAGAGGAAATATGAGCACTCTGGGTGCCTAACTTTGCTTTGAAAGGTCATGGGCAGTTGTGGACTATAAATGTCCTGGTATTGAAACTGGTCTGCTCCCCCTGCCCAGAACACCAGCATTCAGACAGCTTTATTGAATCCACATAGACTTAGCTTTCCTGACTTTGCAGTTTAAGCCAGATGCTTGGGGTGAACAGGGCATGGGAAGGGGTGTTGGGAGATTATATATAGGGTAAACATGCATTCTGGATTGTGAAGGAACAGTCATGGTTTTGGACCGATTTGTCCTGGTACAGTCATTAATAGAACCACATTTTTCTCAAAAGTAACCCTATTTGGGAGATAAATTATATTGTCACTCTCGATATAAAGGACACAGCAACGTGTCCCAGCTATCATCCTCATATAGAACATCCCAATAGCTCAATTTCAGTGTAGGGTTCTTTGCTCTGAGCCCTGAGCTCCTCTCATGAACACCACCATCCTTCAAACCATAGCATATGGACTGGAAGGCCCAATCCTTTCTACAAATGCCTGGGATAGGACCTTGTTCCCACCTGTCTCTAGTAGGGAAGGTGAAGCACTTATTCAAGGTCATTGCATTAACACCTGAGCGCCCTGAGTGAAGCTGAAATGGAAACATCTAAACTTTAGCACATGCTAATGAGTTCCATTCTCTAGTTGGACCTGATTTTTGTCTTTCACCAAGAAACATGATTGCTGGATCACAAGGAAGGTAACTGGATGCTTTAGTTGAAGCCAAGGGGAGAAAATCAAACTTTGGGTTTCGAATATAATTTTGGCAAAATGAAAATGGAATCCTGCTTGTGTGCTCTTTGCACACTTATACACATGCCCCCCACCTGTTTTATCTCAGCATCTGTGCACATAGGAATAGTCAGAAATTAATAATCCATTAATCTCCCTTGAGGAAATTATCCAATAAAGTAAAACTAATTAATTAGCTCTGGGCTGTGTCAAGAGAGCCGAGTATTGGATCTGGAGGACGATGTACAGTGGCATTTACATTTACATGACCAGTTCCAGGGGGGATTTTGTTCTGGGATTATTACCTTTCAGCTTCTGTTCGGAGAAGAAAATTCTCCACTTTTTCTAGATGATCTCAGATTTGAAGATAGGAGAGTACCTCTTAATGGGAGAGGGTCTGCTGCTATAGGCCCCATCTACAGATACCAACATGAAAGTTTTGCAAATTAACAAAACACTTGAGTAGTCAACCTCAAGCAAAAAAGAAATGAAATGAGCTTTATTTTTAATGGGGAGGGGGGGTCTCTGTCTTCTGGTTCTGTCATGCCACAAGAGTTGGCTTCTAGTCCTTCCTATAGATGTGACAGCCTACAAGTTCAGCTTATATTCCAGCCACACCAAATCCACTTGAAACCTCATATCCGCCATCCTGATTTTAAGCAGATTTCCTCATGAGTAATACTGATAGATGGAGATTGATGTATGACATACATTGTCTCGTAAGCTCTCAGAATGATCCTGTAATTCAGGCTGGATTATCATCTCCAATTTAACACGTGAAAAATTTGAATGAGGTGACACATGGTTGAACATTGTACAGCTGGGTTATATGCTTAGGTCAAACCCAAAATATGCTTCTTTCTTTCAATGAGGCATGTCTTTAGGTTAAGCATTGTCATTCCCATATACTTTCATTTTTGTATGAATGTCTCTTCTATAAAACAAACCAGGGTCATTAATTTATCACATTGTCATGTTCCATGATATAATGAATTCAGAAGAACTTCAACATCATAGTTTCTTGTTCTTAGGTGTGAAGGGAGATGGAAATGGGGGAAGGGTAAAGAATAGTGAAGAAACAAAGAATCCTCACTGAAATTCTAATTTTGTCTGAGCTCATCCTACTAAAGCCAGTGTCCATTGTTTTAAGGGACCAGACAGGTTAAGAGTGTGTAATCACTAAGGTGAAGTTTGAGCATTCCACGGGTCTGGAACTATGAACAACATAGATTTTGGGTTATTTTTGTTGTTGTTGCTACTGCTGTTCTACATTCAGTAAATAAAGAATATACATTTATTTGAAGTGCTAGTGGAACATTTACCAAAATAGATCAGATGCTGGACCATAAAGTAAGTGTTAATAGAGTTTAAAATTTTGAAGTCAAATCAAGTATGTTGTCTAACTAGAGGGATTAAACTAGAAATCAATTAGATAAACAAGATAAATACAAATGCCAAAAATCCTTGGAAAGGAGGCATTTTTATAAATTTAGGTATAATTTACACACTATAAAATTTATCTTTTTCAGTGTACAGTTTGCAAGTCTTGACAAATGCATACAAGCATGTAACATGACCATAATCAAGAAGTAGAACTCCCAAAGCTACTCCCAACATTTTGTAGACTATTTCTGTCCACAACCCTAGCCCCTGGTAACCACTGACATGATATCTGTCCCTATAACTTATACTTGAAATCTGTCTTCACTGAGCCTGCCAAAATGCATATGAAATTCACCATGTGATTGAGTATAGCAGTAGCATGCTCTGTTTTATTTATTTTTTAGTTTTTTAAAGGTTAATTTATTTATGCATACAAGAGCTGGGGTGTAGGCTACAGGTGTGGGAGGAAGGTGAGAGGATTCACCAGAGACAGAGTGGGGAGGAGAATAGGCAGATTGACTGAAATACACTGCTGAGGGGAGCAGCGGGCAAGACTGGAGAGGTCTGCTGCATCATGTGGGTCAGCTCCTTGGCTGAGAATATAACTCATGCTGTGGTGGTTGGTGATAGCTTCATAGTGCTGAAACTTAACCCCTTGCACCACTAGGGAGACCCCAGCATGCTCTGTTTTACTGCTGAGTGGTATTCCAATGGATGGATGTGCCATTTATTTTGTTTATATAATTTAACATTTTAGCTATTCATCCATTGAAAGACATTTCTAGTATTTATTTCCAGTATGTTGTAACTATAAACCAAGTCAATATAAACATTTATATGTAGACTTACTGGGTCTTAGGATAAGTAGATTTTTAGCTTTATAAGAAGCTGCCAAATTTTCTACAATAGCTGTGCTATCTTGCATTCCAACAAGGACTGAATGAGAATTCTTCTGGCTCCAAACCCTCACACAGTACATGCCATTATTATACTTTAGGTCCTTCTAATAAGTATGTAGTTGTATCTGATTGTGGTTGTTCTTAATTGGTATTTTACTAATTATTAACTATCTTATGTTCTTTTAGTCATTCATTTTTTTCTTCAGTGGACTATTGCCTATTTTTAAATTGGGTCGTTTTCTTATTTCTGAGTTTTGAGTCTTATATCAATATCTTTTATTAAATAGATATTTTTCCAATATTTTCTCCCAAACTATGGCTTATTAATTAAATTTGTCAACCAAATGAGCAAAGACTTTTAATTTTCATGAAGTCCACTTTATAATTTGTTTCAAAATTTTTATTCTGTGACTTGTGTCTCAGCTGAGAAATCACTGCCTACCAGAGTTTGCAAAGAACTACATTTAGTTATCTTTGCGATCTCATAAAATTATACTCCGAATTTCCCCTTTGAATCTTTCATGCAATTGCTGCCATACAGTTCACTTCTAGCAGTGGCATGAAGACATCATGCATTGCTACTCTATTTCCCATGAGACCATCAGTCATCCTTTTTGGGTGTGTAAATAATTAATATGTTTCTTCTCCCTAAAAAACTTTCTAGCGTTCCTTTAATGAAGTTTCTCTGAAAATGGATTCTCTTGATTTTTGTTATTCTGAAAAAAAAATCTTTATTTCTCTTTCATTATTAACTTTGAAGAGGGAATGGGTTCTTTTTCTCAGGTGTAGACATTCAGGCCAACAGTGCTTTTTGGTTTTGTTTTGGCCCAACACTTTAAGGCCATTCTTTGATTTTCCTCTTGCCTGCATCATTAAGTTGGCTTTAATTCTTATATGTGTTCCTTTGTATATGATAGATCCTTTTTTGTTGGTGTTTATCTTTTTTTAAGAAAAGATTTATTTATTTATAAATACAAGCTGGGGTACAGGCCAGAGGTGTGGGGCGGCAAGAGGGTTCACCAGAGACAGAGTGGGGAGCAGAACAGGCAGATCAGAAATACACTGCTGAGGGGAGCAGCGGGCGAGGCAGGAGAGGTCTGCTGCACCATGCGGGATTCTCCCTGGCTGGGCGTCGAACTCGCATCACGCTGCCAACAGCTCCACAGCGCAGCGCTCAACCGCTGCGCCACCAGGGAGGCCCAAGGTGCTTTTCAATATTTTCCTTTATCTTTGAATTTCATTTTTCTGAATATGATGGTTCAAGAGTGGGCATCCATGTGTGAACACACATCCCCTTACACAGACATTGTATGTTTCCATACTTATCCTGCTTGGTGTTGTCTGAGCACCTTGGATTTCTGGATTACTGTGTTCTCCATCTGTCTGTCCATTGTTATCAATCACATATAAGTTAAACAGTTAAGATTTGCCCTCAGATTTTTTGATAATATGCACTTTTTTCTTTCTCTTGTGTTTTCATTTGTATGAACTGATTAGAAGTCATTTACTATGCCCATTTTATTTATAGCGAATTTCAGTTTCATAGTTTTTACTAATACATTTTTCCTTGGCTATAGACTTTAACAGTGGACTGACCGAAGAAGACAGTATGCAGTTAGCTCACTCTTCATCTCTGCTTCTATCTTTTTATTTCTAAGGATTTTATTTGTTTGTTTTTTTTCTCATAGTGTCCACCTCTCTGCTGAAATTCCTCACTTGTTAAGGTATATTGTCAACTTTGAGCTCTGCAACCTTTTATTAATATTAATATTTGCTTTATATTTCCGGTTGTGCTAATATCTGAGTGATATTGTCTTTCTCTGCATCATCAGCTGAATGAATACTATAAGCCCAGTAATCCTAAGAATGTCATAGGTGCAGAAATCAAGGCTAAAGGAACTTAAAATACATAGGCCAAGATCATACAGTGTAAATATGGTATAGATTTCAGATTCCCTCCTCTGCTCACTGTACTGTATTGACCTATAATATGGACACAATAAATGTATCTGAAATTCCTAAGTGTACAAAATCCGTCCAAAGTCTTCCAGTGTCTTGGATGATGTAAATTTTGGGACATAACTAAGTGGAGGTATTAAGAGCTTATGCTTATGTTCTGATGGTGCTGAACTATTGCAAATTCAGGCAATAAGTGGATACTTAGCTGGCTGGAGTTGATGTGACCAAGCAAAAGGCATGGCCTTATCTTTACTCACATCCCAGGCTTAGTCATTTGGTCTAAGCAGCACAGGGTCTGGAGCAACCAGGGAGCAGAGCAACATATGCCATAAGTCATGAGGACCCCGTCACTCCCTGATCACCCACTGGGAAGATGCCTTTTGTCTTTTAAGTGAATAATCCTTTGTAGTTTACAAAACAATCCCTGTGATTTGTCTCTTCCCTTATTAAAACAAACACAAATTTTAGCCCTGTTTTATCCCACAGCCAGGAATATCCTGGCTACAAGCCAGTGTTGCAGCTCTGCAAGTCTCAACAGTGGAATGAGCTGGGATGGAGCCTGTGTTTTTTTTCCCCCAGCTCTGAAGGCACAGCTGTCCACAGATTCCTCATGGATCAAGGAGTATGTTTAGGGGATAGGCAGAACACAGTCACTTGTCTGTGTATCATTTCCCTTTGTTTCATAATTTTAAATTTGATATCATTTCAAACTTTTCCAGATTCCTCCTCACTACCCTTCACCTTTGGTTTATTTGCGCTTTAAAAGGAGATAGGCCTACCCTGCTTCATAGATTTGTTTGAGTTTTTAGTTGGATTGTGGAGCTAAAACTACAATGCCAATTTTAAAGCACTTTGCAAACTCAGAGATGAAAGATGGATTCATTGAAGGGGAGCTTATAGGAAAGAGCCAAGTAAAGAATGAAAACTGAAAACAAGACCTACATTGTGCTTGGGCAAGTTGTTGTTACTAAAGCATCTGCATTCTCCCTGTCCCTCAACTCCCAGGGAAGGTGAAGGACAACAGGTGCCTTCTGAGTTTATACTGTGTATCAGGCACCACAGCTGTCAGGGGAGAGGCTCACTTTCTGCTGAGGAAAGCTGACTTAAGGGAATGTCAGTCTGGGGCTCCTAATGGCATGGAGGATACTTGCCCAAGCAATGGAGGGTAGATTGGAGCCCAAAGTAGTTCATTCTGCAGAGAGCAGAGCGTGCATGCAACTGGGAGGGGGGAATAGGGTAAGGAATTGGTTGAAAGATACAGAAGAGGCTACTAAAAATCATTGAATTGTACGCTTGAAACAAACATGTTTTAGTATGTAAATTATATCTCAATATGGTTGTTTAAAACAAACCAGATGGTGCATGTCAAGAAACCCTTGTTTGTGTAAAAAGGTCAAGGAATTACAAATCTTGAGCAAGTATTTATTGCGTACACAAAAGTTAACTATACCAATGGTTTTATTATAGTCAACATAATGGACTATATATTTTTATTTGAAAAAAATTGATATCTGCAATTGGAAACTTGTGCTTCTTTTTCAAAAAGTCTTTAGTTATCATTCCTTTAAGAGGGGCTTTATCAAGGGATCCATCTTTCAGTCATTAGAGATCAGCGACATTTGCATTTTAAATTTTTTCCACAAATGTTAGTCAAAGATACTCCTATCCTTTAACATACAGCATAGGTGCTTCCCCATCTCTATACTGCCTCCATCTTTCAGCTAAAGAGTTTGTTGGCATTCTGATATTAGCTATACAAACATCCACAAGAAACTAAAAAAAAATTTATTTATTTATGCATACAAGAACTGGGGTGTAGGCCAGAGGTGTGGGGAGGTGTGGGGGTGGTGAGAGGGTTAACCAGAAACAGAGCAGGGAGCAGAACAGGTGGATCTACTGAAGTACACTGCTGAGAGGAGCAGTGGACAGGGCAGGAGAGGTCTGCTGCACCATGTAGGAAGCTCCCTGGTCGGGGATCAAACTCGTGCTGCAGTGGCTGCAGATAGCTTCATACTGCTGAGACTTAACCCATTGTGCACCAGGGAGGCCCAACACAAGAAACTTTTCTAGAAGAGATAGATGCTCCCATGTAGCAGAAATTTATGCAGTAATGTAAATTGGGGCCATTCCATGCCACCAGCACTGCAGAGTCAGTGATGGGTCACTAACTTGTCTAGTAAATCACAATCATGGAACAAATGGTTGAGAAGGAAGAGGCCGAAAGGAAGGAACCACAGGCATCTCTGGCTGCAAGCAGGCATGTAGGAAGCTGGGGTTTGGAGGAGAAAACTCAGAAATACATTCAGGCAAAGTACATATGGAATATGCATTACAGGTAGAGGTATAGCATAGAACATCAACTCTTTGTCCATGTTATTGGACACCTGCAAGATGGCAGAAAAGAAAGCTCCTAGCCTGCATCTCCACATATAAACAAATATTTGGCAGCCATCCATGGGCAGAAGTGCCTTTGTGGGAACTTCAGAATCCAAGTATGAGGTTTTTAACGTCCTGGTAGAGCTCAAGAGTGGAGAGGATCCAAGTACCAGTGAAGAGGAGGAAACACTCCCAGACTCCTTTAAGGAGATCATCATTACCCTCTTGACAAACCCAGAGAAAGACATTACAAGTAAATAAAATTACAAGCCAATATTCCTGATGAACTTTAATGCAAAATTCTTCAACAAAATACTAGCAGACCACATTTAATAACTATTATAACCATGATCAATTGGAATTTATCTCTGGAATGCAAGGATGGGTCAACATACACAAATCAATAAATGTGACACACCACATTAAGATAGTGGAGAAGAAAAAGTACATAATCACCTCAAGAGATGCAGAAAAAAACATTTGACAAAATTGAACATCCTTTCATGTGAAAAACTCAACAAATTGGATGGAAAAGAATTTACCTCAACATAATAATGGCTGTCTATGACAATCACACAGCTAGTACCATACTCACTGGTGAAAAGTTGATTCTACGATCAAAAAAGGGACAAGGAGGCCCACCCTGGTCATTTGTATTGAATATAGTACTGAAAGCCAGAGAAATTAGTAGGGAAAAAAATGATTTAACAGGCAGACAAATCATGAAGGATGAAATAAAATGATTTCTGCAGATGACATGATCCTATATATATAAAGCCCTAAGGCTTCTACCAAAAAAATGTTATAACTAGTAAGTCAGTAAAATTGCAGAATATAATATCAACATACACCCCCAACATATCACACTGAAAACTGTAAAACACCAATGAAATAAAGTAAAAAATGCACAAATGGAAAGGTCTTCTATGTTCATGGGTTGGAAGAATTAATATTGTAAAACTGACCCTGCTACTTATAGCAGTCTACAAATTCAATATAATTCCTATCAAAATAGAGATGGCATTTTTACAGAAATAGACAAAATTCCTACAAATCATAAAGAATTAAACCCCCAATGAACCAAAGCAATCTTGAATAATATTTAAAAAACTGGAGTTGTCAACCATCTTGATTTCAAAATATATTACAAAACAAAATAATCCAAACAATATGGTACTGGCTTAAATATAGACAGGTAGACCATTGGAACAAAATAGCCCCAAAATAAATCCACGTATTTAGGATCAACTGTGATAAGGGTAATAAGGACACACCCTGGAGAAAGGATGAGCTCTTCAATAAATTGTTCTGGGATAACAGATTATCCGCATACAAAAAAAGTGAAACTGGACACATATCACGCCACATACAAAAATCAACTCAAAAGACCTAATGCCAAATGCCTGAAACTATAAAACCAGTAGAAGAAAACAGGGAAAAAGGCTTCTTTACATTGATCTGAGCAATGATTTTTTTAGATATGACCACAAATCATATGCAACAAAAGCAAAAACAGACAAGTAGGATCACATCACCTAAAAAGCTCTTGCACAAATCAACAGAGTAAAGATACTTGTTTGTTCATTGGCTTTGTGTTTTTATCTTCTTTATATGAGTGAAATCATCTATTTCTATTCTTACCTGGAGTACTTTGTCAAAATTAGCATCCAGTTACATATACCATTAATACACACTGAGAACCATTAGACTGCTCCAGCCCAACCCTGAGACTATCCAGTCCACAGCACTGGGGAAAGCTCACTCTATGTGTGTATGTATGAGTAGTCCCTTTGTGGCAGTGTCCATGGCCAAGAGGTGATATGCTTTTCTCATCCTGTCTCTTGTGGGTTTCAACAGACATCAGCAGTGCAGTTGGAGGTTGAATTAACAAAGCACTTTGTTATTCACTAACCATGAGTGTGTCTTGAAAACTGAGTCTGAAAGAGGGATGAATTAAACCCTTCTTGTTTTCCATACAAAGTTCTAGAGGTATTTACATACTTGGCCCCTGGTAGCTGCAGTGACTGGTTCTGGCTGGCATTTCTTTTTCCTTCATCATTTTTATTGCCAGTGTCCACTGTAGCTGGAAGAGGTTCCAGGCTCCTGCATGCATATGGCTTTTGACGGAAAAATGTCTCCCTTGGCACCTCCTCGTTGGAACCACATATATCAAAACCCAGCTCCCAGACCACCCTTCCAGCCAAACATTCATAAATGTCCAGGAGGGAAAGAAGTTATGCAGGAAGACTATATCTCTTAATAAAATCTTGAGAGAGTTTCCATTTCATTTCCCATAAATCCTCTGTAAGTGAGTGTCGTACAATACTTTCTGAAGAGGCAAAATTGCCTCCAAATCTTTTCCTGGATCAGGACTACAGAATCATTTGTACCCGTCCAGCACATCATAATCCATCTTTGGCTTGACAGTAAGAGACATGATTTTTTGTTTCATTTATTACAATATTATATAAGATCGTTTTTAATAAATAGGCTTTCACTGAACACAGTTCCTTCTTAATATAAAAAGTCTAATAAAATTTAGCACAAGTATCACAAATTCTCCATATAGTAGAACTTATTTTAGGTGTCTCTGTTTAACATGTTTGCACTGTAGAAAAACAGAAATTGTCATAGCTTTGTGAGTAAGAATGTAAAACCCAGAATTAAACAGACCAGAGTTCAGATCCAAACATCTCTCTGTTACCTAGAGCAAGTAACTTCACCTCTCTGAGTACACTTCTGAGTCTTCATCAATGGAAAGGAGATAATAAGAGATCACTGTAAGCATTTTAAAAGATAATGATATAAAAGCTTAACAGGAGTGGCTGGCACTTCATATACACATATTAAGTTGCATTATTTCCTCATACCAGCTGATCTATTAACAGCCTTAGGTCCTTTTAACTAATTAGAAAAATAGTTGCTATTTTTTAAGCACATACTATATGCTATGAACTGCCAACATGTTATATGAATTGCCCCATTAAATGACTTCAATAACACTATGAGAGGTGTCATTATCATTACCATTTCACCGATGGGGAAATCAAGAGACAGGGAAATAAGACTCCTGAAGAAGGGTCACAAGGCTGGTGAGAGTGGAACCGCAGGATCCTTTTCTTTCCCCAAATTTTATTAAATTGTCAGTTATTTGTATCACTATGTAATTTTGGAAGTACAGCCTCACACCTCCACATATACACATGCTTCACTCACCCTCTACCAAATCTCTGCTGCTGAGGTCCTAACCCTTTCCTGTCCCTATTCCCTCTTCCCTCTCTACTTCAGTCCCTCTAGCAGTCAGTATCTTTTTTAGAGTAAATAATTATATCTGCGGTGCTTTGCATGTTTGTTTTCTTAGGTTATTTATTCCACAAATGAGTAAAACCATACAGTGTCTTTCATTTTCTAACTTATCTCACTGAGAATCATCTCCTCAAGATCCCTCCATTTTCTCCCAAAAGACACTATTTCATTTTTTAAATAGCTGAGTAGTATTCCATTGAATTTAGGTTCCAAAATGTCTCTAGTCGTCTGTCATTGGGCATTTAGGTTGGTTCTGTGACTTGGCTATTGTGAATAATGCTGCTATGAACATAGAAGTAAATAAATATTTTCATATTTTGTTTTCATATTCTTTGAATTAATAGCTAGGGGTGTTATTGCTGGATCATATGGTATTTCTATTTTTACTTTTTTAAGGATTCTCCCTACTATTTTCCAGAGAGGCTGCACCAAGTAACATTCCCATCAACAGTGTGAGAGTGTTCCTTTTTTCCACAACCTCACCAACATCTGCTGTTTCTGGTCTTTTTTTGGTACAGCCCATTCTCACAGGGGTGAGGTGGTTTTGATTTGCACTTCCCTTCCTATAAGTAATGCTGAACATTTTTTTTTATCTGAATGTCGTCTTTGGGGAAGCAGTACCCCCAGTGTTCCTTCTGTGCAGTGGAGAGAGTTGAGGCAGTAAGGCTGCCTGAGCCCATCTATTAAGAACAGAGAGAGGACTGTGGGAAAGGACTGTGAGCACTTTGGTGACAGGTGAGGTATAGAAACAAATCCTGAATGGGCGGATCCTATGCCTCTAAAACACGAACAACAATGTAAATCAATGTGACCTCAATAAAAAATGAATTAAAAGTTCTTTTTTAAAAAAAGGAACGGACCTCTTTATGGTGCCTTGTGAGCCCCCTCAAGGATATGTAGCATGTCTCTGACCCTGGAGCTGGGCTTGGCTATTAGACCAGGACCAGTCCTTGAGCATCATTTTATGTTCCTGTGAAATAGCGGAAAGCTTCTGGAATTCTGTTGTATCAAATCTGCACTCAGACTTGAATGACCTCGTTCAGTTGTTTTAAGTGTTCTGACCACTTAAGTTTCTTTATTTGTAAAATGAAGAAAGGATTGCTAACTAGCTCTCAGCGACCTTCTAGAAGGACTGTCAGGTGTTGTGGTGTAAGCACGCAGGTTCTGGAATCTTACTGCCTGAGGCTTATCCAGGATGACAAGTCATGGTTATGAGGCCTTGGGGAAATCACCACATCTTTCTTAGCCTCATTGACTTTTGCACTGCTAGAACACTTTCCAGTATTGAAGAACCAATGACAACCGTTACAATAACTTCAGTAGAATAAATGTGGGAACTTTGCTGGTGTTTGCTATGAAGTCTGGGTCCAGTACTCTAGGAGTTTCCCACATCCTCCTCTGGATCAAGATTTCAGACTGGAAGATGGATAGAGAGCAGAGGCACTAACCTCTGAATTAACCTTAACTCCAATTCATTAGCAGCCTGCCTGAGACTTAAAACCCAGTGGTAAATACACACTTTCAAACTTCTTCCAAGACCAAAAAGAGGAAAAGTACCTGTCCGGACTGGGTGGTAGGAACCAAGGGGATGGATTCCATGCAGAAAATGGACTCAGTTGAATCTTGTGGATTTGGAAATAAGCATGGAAAAGCTGACCTTAGAATGGTCAAAAACTTCTTCCAGAAAAGTAGGTTTGGGAGACATTCAAGCATCTTATGAATATTCACAATGAAAAGCAAACGCTCTAATGTGCTACTGCTCAGGGAAAATCCCTCCAGCTTTATTTTTCCTAAGTGCAACAATTGTCGTTTGTTTTCCAATTTATGCAATAAAAGTAAACTAGGTCATTTTATTTTTTAATCGTGTTAACATTGGTCTACAACAACTGCACAGGATTCAGAGGTTTAGGGTCACACCTCTTTGGATGTATGTTACCACATGTCACCCAGCACCAAGGCACCCCTAGTCCTCCACTGTGGCCCATGGGGTCCCTTCTGCCCTGCCCCGCTCGTTCCTCCTCCCTTCTGGTAGCCTCAGTTTTACAATCAGACATGTAGGGTTTGTTACTGGTTGCTTCTGTTTGACCCTTTTTTGGCTTCTCCATATTCCACAAGTAAGTGAAACCATTTGGTATTTGTCTTTCTCCTTTGCAATAACATGGGTGGAACTGGAGGGTTTAATACTAAACTAGTTCTTTTTAAGGTCACATTTTTAATATGACTGGTTTTTTTTAAGGTAAAAACTTGCAAAGAGGACCAATTTCTGAAAGGTAAAATTTAAAAACACTTTTCTATATTCAGTCCCTCTCACCAAAGATAACCATACTTATTTTCTTCTGTGTCCTTCTAGAAATGTCTTTAGCATATGCATAGAAACTTGCTGGATGTATTTGCTAGAAATACATTTGTTTGCACTAATAGAATTATACAATATTTACTCTAGGCTACTAGCTCTTTTGACTCATTATAACCTGAGCCAAATGGCCACTTGTAATTCCAAATATCCACTTCTATCATGTTTATCCTTTCCAATATCTCCACCTCGTTCACCCTTCCATTCTGTAATGTCATTCTCTATATTACTTAGAAATTAGACTAATGGATATTTTATCATCATCCGAAAAAGGATAAATGCTTAAAGATGGAGATATATTTTTTTAAAATGTAACAAATGCATAAGCAGAACTTCTACCTATGCTCTAACCTTCCAAATCAGTCTGCTGTTACCCTGGGCTCTGTCAGCAAACACCTATCTTGCTTCCCACTCTTATTTCTCCCTTGCTCTAGAAACAGCTTCTAGAATACGTCATATAGCTACCCAGTCAAGGGGAGACAATGTGATTACTTAATGATACACCCAGTTCATGATGAGATTTGAAAGCCATTTGGTAGGGTAGGAAAGCATTGATTTGCTCACAGTATCTACCCCCTCCTAAATGTCACTGTTCATTTGGGGAGTAAGTAAGGTAAACATCTCCAGGGTTGAATGGGACTTCCAGAGGACTGAGGATGAACAAGTGGTATCTGGATTTATAGGAAGACATAAAATGCAGACTCCCCAGCCATAAATCAGAAGACCTGCTTCCCAGCACTTGACAGTGGGCAAGTGAAATGAAGTCCCGGGGACACTAGTAAAAGAAAAGCCACTGAGACAATGCCATCCTTCAGTGATCCTTCCCCTTCCCCCTAATAACCACATTTCCCTTTTTGGTGCAGTTTCCAGACTGGCAGAGCAGGAAAATATGAACATAAGGGGCGGGGAATTCAGCAAAGGTCTTTACAAAATCCTTTATGAGTGTAGGATAGTATTTCATTTATTTTACCTCTTTCTCTAACATGCTGACAAATGTCTGACTATTTGACTGGCCGTAGATCACTAGAGGTACACCTCGAGATTTACTGGAATTCCTTTGCGACATCACAGGTGACATATACTCAGGGGGAGGACTACAGAGAATTTTACTTCTGGAAGAATGCAAAAATCATTGGTAGGCTGAAATAATGGGCTGCTTAGAACAAGCCGTGTGTGTTGGAGCTGACATGGACTAACAAAAAGAAACAAGGGCCACTGTCGATGATAAAAAGATCTGTGAAATGGCTGAGACCCAAGAGACAGCAGAGTGGAAAGTGCCTTTCCATGCCTTGCAGAGACACTTTCCCTCAGGATCTTTGATCTCCTAAGTCGTTAGTTTGGGCTTCATAAAGAACAAGGAAAAACCTCCAGATACTATAGAGATAATGCTTGACCTGCTATTGAGGAATAGAATCTGATCAACAGAAGGGAACAAATAAAAACAGGTTCCCAGGAATTTTCAAAACTCCTTCACAAGGAGTAGTTGGACAACTGGACCCCAGAGGATCAAGGGAGACTCTGGCACCTCCTGACCATTGGACCTATTGCATGTTTTGAAATAAAGATCACTGAGTGAATGAGAGTGGCTTCTGATGCCTTCTAGAAATGCAGACGTCATCTCATGCCTTTAAGGATCTCACAGCCCGGACAGTGTTTCCCAAGGAGTGACAGAGATTCCCTAAATCAGAATAGTCTGAACGCTTGTGTAAAAAAATGAAGATTTCTGGAACCACCTTGCATTGGCTAAGTGCATTTAAACAAGTCCCTCGGTCATTGTTTTGAAAGGAAATTTTCATAGCCAGTGCTGTGCTGGAGGCGTGTAAGAATCCAGTTCTCGGTATGAGGGTGAAGATATGGATGTGAAGGTGGGAGAGGTGGGTGAAAATAGGCGTGTGCACATGTGGTAAGACCAGGAGGAGAGACTGTGAGAATACCTGCATGGGCATGTGTGAATGCATGAGGTGAGGGGCGGATGATTGGCAGTGCCCCTTCAAGCACAGTAATATGTTGTACTAAATTACCTAATCAGTGGAGGATAAAGAACCATAATCTGAGTCTGTGATACTGAAAAGAAAAGTGTGCTCCCTCCTCCCAATGGAGCTTAAGCCGAAGCATCATCTTCACCGTTTAGTCTGGGGCCCATGAGCTAGCCAGTAAGAAGCATGGTTGGAGACTGTCCCCAGTAGAAGCAACAGCAGTTTTCAGAGGTGAATGGATCTGGACTTGCTTTCATATTGTAGCAACACCTGCGTGATCTTGCTCGTGAAGCAAGCTTGTGGAGACTTCACGTTCCTGTCCAGAGGAGGAGCAGTGCCACTCCTCAGGCCTACTGTTACTCTGACATTGCCTCGTGTGATATAGCCATGATGACCAGATGCATTCACCCTGGAGAAGGGCTAGGTGGCAGGGCTAGGTAGTGAGATCCGCGGACAGGAAGATGACCGTCTAATGAATACTGCCCTGGGGACCTTGCACGTGAAATCACTCAAGGTGGCTCCTCTGTCCTCCTTCCTCTGATGAAAATCTGGCTTTTCCCTGCCCCTTACAACAAGTGGGATCCAGCAAGACCTGGGCTTCCTTAAGAGATGCCATGCTCCCTGTTAGCAGAAGTGTCTGAGCAGAAACGGACGCAGAGGGTCCTCCCTGGTGGCGCCAAGGGTTAAGCGCAGTGCTGTGGAGCTGTCAGCAGCTGCTGCACGAGTTCAATGCCCAGCCAGGGAGATTCCCACATGGCGCGGCAGACCTCCCCTGCTTTGCCCGCTGCTCCCCTAAGCAGTGTGTGTCGGTCGATCTGCCTGTTCTGTTTCCCACTCTGTCTCTGGTGCACCCTCTCACCGCCCCACACCTCTGGCCTGCACCCCAGCTTGTATGCATAAATAAATAAATCTTAAAAAAAGAAGAGAGAAAGAAACTGGACGCGGAGACAGTGGCCCATGCACCTGCAGAACTTTGACTTTGGGCCTCTGTCACGTGTCAGCACCAGGGTCCCACGATTCCGAGGCCCCAGGTTTCTCTAGCCCTCCAGTGTCTCAGTTATGGAACAGTCGAGACAACATGCTCAGCTCCCACAGCGGAGTCTCCTCCTTGTGCACTTGCACGACTCAGAATAGCTCTGAGGAGCCCATGAGGCTGAGAAGGTCACAGGCACGAGAGTACGTGCAGCCCCCTCCCCGCTGAATGTGCCGCACCCTGCTGGAAGCAAGGCGGTCCTCACCGCAGGGTCTTTTCCACATGCACCCCAGAACAGGACGGGGGCAGCGCTCCGCTCCACTTCCCAGGTTCCAACGGCTCCCTACCTACTGGGCTGCCATATGCTCGGGATAGTTCCACTGCCAGATGTCTGTCAAAGTTTTCCTTTTTAAAATGTAATTTTCCTCAGAATATATTGGCATCCTACAATGCTGCTTCTTGGCTGCAGAAGCGGCATTTCTGCCATTTGGGCCCAAAATAGAAACCACACGCAACCTTGACAGTCGTCACGACCAAGGAGAGAGAACGCACCCCTATTTATAAGACGCCGGAAGGTGAGTTCTGTGCTTTCGCCTCTGCTTTGAAGATCAAGTCCACAGATCTGGGAACATCAGCCCGGTGGCTGTGTCACTGACGCAATGACAAGGCAACAAATGCTAAATATGCAAATACTGAAATAATAGCTGTGACGGATACACTTTATTAATTGGAGTTTCAGAGAATTCCAGAAAGTCATAAACTGGAATTCTGTTTAGAAGACACCTGTTTTGGTCCTTCATTTCTTGCTGTTGACGTCACAGGCAGGGTGAGGTCCCAGCCTCTCATGACCTGACGTCCAGGCATCGGGCACATGGATGGGTGTGCTGCAGAGAGCAAAGAAACTCTCAAGAATGTTAGTCAACAAAAACATCCACATGTTCTTGGCATTCAAAACCAGTTTGGGGCATGAAACCATATTCAGGTTCAAAACTTCCAACCCATTTTCATTTGAAGAATTTGGACAAATAGTCAACATTTTTATTATGTTCTTCAAATCCCAGCAGTGGGGATGGTGGTCTTAAATGTTCTTCAAATCCCAGCAGTGGGGATGGCGGTCTTAATGGGCCCGACTGAGAATGGGCGTTTCCACAGGTCTCAGAATACTAGTGCTCACCCCACTTCTCCCCCACTTCTCAAAGCTGTTCTTCCTGCTACCTGTCTAAATGTACTGCATTCCAATAGTGTTTCTTTGTTACATGGCTTATTTGTTCAAGTAGTGGTGGGATGTACAAAAGAAGACAAAACAACAACAAAAATAATCATGCTGCCTATTCAAGTCTGCAAACACACACACACATACACACACACACACACACACACACACATAAAATATTGTGGAGGCATCCTGGAAAATTCTCTACTCTGGAACCAAGTGGAGCACATGTACGGAAGCACATGCATAGAGCAACATTTTAGACCTTAAGATAACATCAGTTCTGTTCACACTTCTGCTATCTCTGCTGAGATTTTTGCTGAAGACTAATTCCGGGGCTCTAGGGCAGGGTCTGGCTGCCAGCTGGTGTTGAAATGGAGTTTTCCCTCCAGAGTAATCAATTATTGTTTCCCAAGACGAGCTCCTGGAAAGGTGCCAGCACAGTGGGTTGAAGAATCTTGGAGCTGGAACACTTTCCCAGATGTAGAGGTCAGCCTGTGTACGTGTGGTGAGGGTGAACCACAGGGAGAGGCAGGAAGAAGAAATAGCAACTACTGAAAGGAGGTGTTATGTAAAGAAAACCTACAAAACAAATAAAAATGATCTTATGCATATTATATGTAAGTTATCAGCATAGACAGATTTCTAGGGACCAGTACAAGGAATGGATCTTAGGTATAATCTGTTCCAATTCCCTAATTAATAGGCAACAGCTTTGATGGAGAAACTTTTGTGGACAAAACACTGATTCATTGCAGAACAATACATAAGTAACAACCCAGATCTTTCCACCAGGAGTTTATAGGCTTGATTAACACTAAATGGAAATAGAGCATATTAACAAATGATAATAAAACAAGGTAATGTGTCATCATGATGACCCCCTTTATTTTGAGCATTCATCATGGATCAAGTGCTTTGCTAACTCTTTAAGCACTCATTTTCCAATAATTACTCTTTCCAAAAACCCTCAATTATTAAAAAATACATTTTAAAAATAGGTAGACCTTATTGTGGTCCCCACTTTTGGTTGAACAAACTGAGATTCAGAGCTGCGCTGGAATGAGATGAAACAAATGAGACATTTGCCTGGTGTGTGAAATCAAAGGGGAAACAAAAAAAAACATCAGCTCACTGATCAACATTTACAATAATTGAGGTAATGGAAAATATTCACAATGAAGAAAACATCAAAATTTTACATAAGAAGAGGATCATATTGCCCCTTAACCGGGGCGCCAGTCTGGTGTGGTTCAGGGCTTTTCCAGAGCGCTGATCGAAGACTTGCAGAGAATTCATCAGAAGCAAGTGCAAGCTAAGAGCTCCTTTTCCAGCCCGAACTTCCAACCACGGCTCTCCCTGTGGGAACGCCATGGGCCTAGCATGGCGGATGAGGGTCCGAAGCAGGAACCTTAAGGAGCAGCCTCTGTTCCCCAGATCTGCAAGTGGCTTAAGAGAGAGCAGATGTAGAGAGGAAAAAACAGCAGCAGGCCAAGTCCCCGCCACTGGAGAGGACAGTCCAGCTGGGCTTGGGGAAAACGATTGTGAAATCTTGGGATGAAAGGCCCTTGTGGGAGCTGGAGTTCAGCAGCTGAGCCTGCACATGGGCGTGAGGACTGGCCCATCTCTGAGTTAGGCAGTGGCTTTTATGAACTCCAAGAAAAATGATGTGCAGACGAGCCAGCAGCTCCAGGAAAGGACCTGTGGATGGAATAGATGTTGGACAGCACATCCTTGGCTCAAAACCACTGCAGGCTGGCAATCTGTAAAAGCATAACTTGCAATTTTTTAATGACCCCACCATACTCTCCTGTCTCCAGAGAAAAGGTGATTGCTTTAGTCGTTTACTTAATTCTGCCCACACTTCTGCCCCCACAAATATTTGACCCCTGGAGTGGGACAGGGTGGGTGGATAGCTCCCTGAACAGAGTAGATGCTGACTTATAGACACAAGAAAATCTCCTTTCTGCTGAACTTCTGAAATCTCGGTAAGACCTTATCAATGATCAGAGCTCCTCACCTACTTCTCCTTTTGTTGTCAACAGCCTTTATCACTCATGGGTGTTCCAACCATTGGGCTTGTCTTCAGAGGAGCAATGTTCTTGTTTAGTATCCAAGGACAGACCCAGCAAAGGTTGGCAGGCAGATTTCCAATGGAGGAAATATGGAATTTCACTCACAAATGAATGGAATGCAAAAGCGGTGGGGATTCCTTCCCAGGGAGCCCTCCCAGGTACCCTCACCTCACTACCTACTATGCTAACATTCAAGTGAATTTAAGAGATGTTTCCCCAGATATCCAGGTAATCTAGAAAACACATTACTCTGATTTCAAGGGGGACTAACCTAACAGACCTGGTGATACGAAGCTCTCATTTCTGCCTTTCTCGCCAGTCCATTGACCTTTACAAAATATTCAGTGAAGAATATACCCCTTTATTTTTATCAGCAGATTTTATAGCCCTCAGTGTTAGATGAACCATTGGGGTCTTTCCACCTCCTCTTCCACCTCCCACACAAAAAAGCTTAGGCACAGCGCCAGCTAACTTGCTTGGTTATTGGCACCTTGGAATGGAAGTAAATCCCTAATCTTCTGATTTATCATTTCCTGTTCTTCAAAGGGAGGAGAAAGTAGCGACACTTGAAGAATTTAGGCAGTTAGTCACTGTACAAATCCATCTTTTGTCTCACCCCCAATTCAGGGAAATAATTTTATTTTTTCCCTGAGTTACATAAGGCATGATAGAAAGCATTTCAGAATCCTCTCTGCCTCAGGAGCGATTTCTTGCAGTAAATCTCTAAAAAATCTTTCCTAGTTTCTAATATAAGTGCCCAGGCTTTTGAAATAGATCTTAGAGTGTGAGCAAACTCCAGTTCATTCACGTGTCAACCTTGCAGACACTTCTTTCTTTCCATATCTCTCTGTCTTGGGTCCTAAAGTAGTTCCAAGCAAATCACAGGTGCAGATAGATGTGTGTATGTAAGTAGAGCTAAGGTTAAGACCTGGGTCGCTTTAATAGAAGGCACAATATTATACCAAAAATAAAAATATCACAGAAATGAGGTTCAGTTTAATGAGAACTAGACAATGTCACAATTAGCCAAATGACTGAGATCATTACTAAATTTCCCAAACACACACTGACCTATCAAAACAAGACAACTGGTATTGGCATTAATACCTTGGGGTTTTACCCAGGTCTGTGTTGGTGTAGTAGTATCTGTTGTCACTCAGTGACCAAGAGATTCACATAGGAACCAAGACCAGTTGGTACAGCTGTAAGATAGCTTTGCTTATGGTTATGGAGTGGAAGGCGATGATGTGGTGATCTTTGCTCTTGGAGAGAATGGTTGCAGACACTTCTTCTATCCGTATCTCTCTGACTTTGGTCCTAACGTAGTTCCAAGCAAATCGTAGGTGCAGATAGATGTGTGTATGTAAGTAGAGCTATGTCCTGGGGTGGGATGACCCATCAGGCTGCAGCAGTAGAGGTGGCTAAAACTGGGACTCAGTTCCTCCTCTCTGTCTTACTCTTCTCTAATCTGGTCCCTAAACTATTCTGTCATCAAGCCCAACTTTCATTTCATCTATTTCCCATCAGCTCATCATTTGACTTAGCTTTTATATCTAGATCTCATAACCCATAACCACAATTTCTGGCAATGACTCTCAGCTGAACTCATTTCTACCCTCTATCTCTTAATATGATGAAATTTCAATTGCCACTTTGACTGCTGAATTCGGGCCTGACCTCAAATATGCTTCTTGTTTTTGAGAGTGTCAATTCCTATCACAAAAGATCCAGTTGACTCTAATCTATGGCTGTTCAATTTGTAGGAACCCACATGTATTCACAAGCATTAGAAAGTGTTGAAGTTGATTCTACTGTATACAACCACAACCATGATTCTTGCTCATTAATTGAACTTACCTAGACAGTGATTGGCTGAGACCCATTGACTCTGTAACTCCAGAGGTTTGTAACTCATCCTCTTCTAATCCTGACAGTGAGTCCATGTCTTCTAACCCTGGGACCAATCAAATTCCAAAGCTATTGAGACTCTGGGTTACCATTTGAACTTCATCAAGTCCAAGTCCGTCTTGACCTTCTCTGTTTCTCCTATTCTGACCTTGAAATCATTCACCTAAGGCATGTTGCTTATCTACAGCCTGGCCTCTACCCTGAGGAATAGTTTGGGATTCTAGGGACACTCCTCTATACCTCTGATTATATACCTGCCAAGTAGCCTGGGTTGCTTTTTGGATGCTCCAGAACTTGTGTGCTAATTTGACTTTCTACTTCTGTACTTGGATTTTACCAGTGGCATGCTAGCTCTTTTGAGGGTTAATTATGATAAAGCAGTGACTTTGCTTAGACAGGTAGAGGGAGATTTACATGTTCTGAACCCTGTAAGAGAGAGAGAGAAAGGAAGATATACTGGTTACCCTCCACTTCCTTCCTCCCTTCCTTTCTCCCCTTCCTCCCTCCATCCTTTCCTCCCTTCCTTCTTTCCAGCTTTTATTGATTAAACATAGTATAGTTTATGTATGAGTAAACATAACATCTACATACTTTGTAAGAACTTGCAAATCTGATTGGAAAGAACTTCCCCCATCCCAACGTTCATCTCAAATACACACATACAGGGAGGAAGACAGAGAGAGAGAGATCACTAGCATTAAGTTTTAAACATAGTTCTATCAATTGAGAGGAAAGAAAGCAAAAGAGTACCTGAATAATCTTGGAATGAAATTTAATAATATAAGTGTTATTATCTATCAATTATTGAACATTCTCTTTCTGTGTAAGACACGGCAAATCTGTTTCTCTGTATCAGTCACTGCTCATCAAATAGTGACTGATCCCATGATGTGTGTGTATGTGTGTGGGTGTAGATGTGTGTGTGACTGCCTAGTGGTGTTTGCTGTTAGGTAGTAGGAATCATCCTCATCCTCCATTGCAGAAGTCAAAGATAGATATAGATAAAGCTGTATATAAACCAAGCAACTTATACAATTAGTTGATGGCAGAACTGAGTAGGTGTATTCTAACATTGATATTATTGAAAATCATTAGGATTTCCACATGGAGGTGGGGCTTATCTGTGGCCTAGAAGGATGTGTAGGAATTTAATACATAAATTAGAGGGATGGGAGGAGGAAGAAAGCCTTGGGTTGAGACTTGAAATTGAGACAGAGCATGGTGTACAGCAGCGTTAATAAGAAACCACAGAAGAAATAGGGGTTAGGAAGCAATGAGTAATGAAACTTAGAGGGTAAGCCAGGAGCCATGTGTGGAAGTTCATGGATCCTGGAATGAAGAATTTGAGCTTGAATCAAAAACAATAAGAAACCCTAGAAAGTGTTTGGTGGAGTTGTGACCCGATGACCTCAGTTTTTAAGAGGATTAATTCTGTCACAAGAGCTAGATGCACGGGGATAAAGAAAACACAAAGAAGTTTAGCAACTGACAAATGACATCCAATCTAAGATGAGCCTTTCCCTTCTTCATTCCAAACATTTTGAAACAACACATGACCTGAATAACCTGCCATGGAAAAACCCTCCCCACGTGCCTCGCTAAGAAAACTTTTCTTATTGTTTATTTGTTGTTTGGCCTCAAACCCATGCCCTAAGTGGTTCTTTCTTTCTAATTCAAACTACTGAAGCACGTAATACTCCAAAAATTTGTTACAATTTACAAAAAGATTTATCACAACTAGGTAGTAGTTCTCTGATCTGTCACCATTTCTGAAGAATCGGTGTAGAGCAAGGAACCTCGTATTAACAGAGTAAAACATGCTCATATTTTTACCAACAGCCTCTGAGAAACGATGGACTTTTGCCAGGAGCTGCTAATGACTGAGATGGCTTAGCATTTGTTATTTGATAGAGAGGGTTCAGCTGAGCTGCAGGGAAGCTCCTTTTTGGCTCAGGTTTTTTGCAAGGTCATAGGGTGGGGTTTCAGAGGACACAGAATGAACCAGAGAATGTCCCATGGAGGGAAATGTTAAGACCAGTGGGTTCTCCAGGAAAAGAAACCAGAAGAGAGGACTCAGGGATGGGTGGATGCTGACTAACCTGTAAAACAGTGCGCAGGAAGGGCAGAAGTTGAAACCATTTATTTATAATTAGAGGTGCAGTGGGCTGTATGACTTGGAATTTCATGATTCAACATTATTGGTGAAAAGGCTCAATAATAATTTAGAAAACCATCAAAAGCTTAGGCAACAAATATTTGAATTTATATAGAAGACCAACACAGGTCTTCAGACAAGTCACCGCTTTGAAGACAAAAATTAATCATAAATTTCAAAATTCTCCCTTCAGGGCCCCCTCTGTCACGAGGGTTTAGGAAAAGAAGCTCTGGTGGGGCCCAGACTTCAAGGGCTTACTATCAAGACTGACTTTGGAAAAAGGTGCTCCCCCAGAATTCTGGTGTCTGGAAACAAAAGTAACTGGTATTATCCGCCACAACAGGAATTAGAGACCAGTTCAATTTAACCATTAGAAAGTATTTTGAAACTGTGCATCCAAAATCTTAATTGCAAACACTAAACATGAAAGCAAGCTTAGGATCCATGTTAATGGAGAAACAGCATGAGTCTCCTGACTTCAGGTGAACAGGACTAGGATAGAATTTGCAAACATACCCCAATGTTACATCAGTTAAAAATATACTAATTAATTGTCTAAAAGTAATGTAAGCCATTAATAATTTTATATTATCTATATGTTGGAATATTTGGGCTATAGTAGATGAAGGGGAATGTTTCAAAAGTTGCAAACATAAAAATAATTAAGTTTAAGATTTATAAGACATTAGGAAGAAATGTCTGTCCAGTGTCACCTAGTTTCAATGTCTTGTTCATTTTACATTTTTTAAAAGGGATCAAAAAACCTTCCGTTGTATCGAGTTATTATCAGTAGAAAGGTTTTGATAGAGTCACATTTGGTCTTCAGTCACTTGCTATCACAAAGATTTGTCATGATGAGTAAGTTGACAAGTACAACAAGGAGCTTAGTGCCGGGCAGAGCCTGCCTTGCCCTTTTCATTATCTTTCACTAGTGCTTACCTCCGGTACGAGACGGGGCTATATCCCTTACATCTTTTTCTTTTTCTTTTTTTTTTTTTTTCTGATTGGGTTTCCCCAGTGGTGTTCAACTTCAGTCTCAGGTTGTTTCCACCTTCACTCCTGAAATCCTATCCTGGTTTGCATACGCCTCCCTTTGTCAAATCTGAAGTACCTTGTGTGGCACGATGCAGTTCAGATAAACTAAGTAGCCTATTAAATAACACTATGGATGTATTAGAAATAAGGGCTTTGTGCTGAGAGCGCATGCATCTTATGAGGGACCCACCTTTGACACCACGGCATATGTTAAAAGTATCTGAAGGCGCTTTCTGTGTTCTCTGACTTATGTGGAGGCTGCTATTCTGGAAAACCCTCAACCTCACAGCCTCCAAAGCAAGGGGACATTGGCCCTCATTTGATGTCTCTTAAAGGGGGTTTTCCCCTGTCAGGAAAGTTCTCAGTGGAAGGTCCAGTGCATTGATATTTTCTGTCCACCCAGGACCTTCTACAAGCCAGCTGTTAAATTAAATTAAACACATTGGGCTTTTCCACCATCTTTAAGACAAAGCCTTTCACTGAAGGCAACTGGCAATCAGGAGTTGGAGCACACAGTCTGTTAATAGAAAGCTTCCCGCAGCTGGGACTGTCTCCGAAAAGCCTGGAGTCCTTTCAAGATCTGCAAATATGCATGACCCCAGAATATCCCCAAGCCTCCCCATCCTTCAGGTACATGACTGTTTGGATTCTGGTGCCTGATAGGGGAATCTGCAGAGTGGGCTCCAAAATAGAATCATCACCAGCCTTTCATTCACTCAACACACTTTATTGCTCACGACTGCATTCTACTGACCCTAAGTTTGTTGTGCTGCAGTTTCTGTTGTGTTTGTTTCTCAGTTAAGGAACTCTGAATTCAGGTGTGCAGCTCAGCCAGGTAGTGAAGGTCCTACGTACTGCCTGTGCGTGACTCAAGTTTTCAAATGAGTGTCAGTGTCTTGGAGAAAAATCCCAAAGACAAAAGATCAGGCCTCTTTTAAGGTGAACGTTCTTCACTGATACCCTTGAAAGCCCTGAGGACAGTAGCGTATGAGAAAAAGCCAAGTAAGAGAGATTCTGAGTCAGAGTGATTCACATGACTTTACTTGGGCTCCAGTGTAAAACATTTTAAGAAAACCTTAAGCAATGTGTTGTGTTACTGTTTCCCTTTATACATGTGCCCAGGCATGGCTTCTGGCAAAGTTCTATATTTAAATGAGCCTAAAAGCATACTTACAACAAATAAATATTATGTTTTAAAGTAAGAATAAACTGGACCTCCCTGGTAGCACAGGGGTTAAAGTCTCAGTACTATCAAGCTATGGCCAACCACTGTGGCCTGAATTCAATCCCCAGCCAGGGAGATAACCCACATGGCGCAGCAGACCTCTCCTGTCTTGCCTGGTGCTCCCCTCAGCAGTGTATTTCAGTAGATCCAACTCTTCTGCTTCCCACTCTGTCTCTGATGAATCCCCTCAACCCCTACACCTCTGGCCTACATATGCATAAATAAATAAAATGAATCTTTTTTTAAAAAAAGTAAGAATAAACTAATTTAAAAGCAAAAAAAATTTTAAATACAGATTATTCTATTATTCTTCTATGGAATATAAGTCTGTTGCAAGGTTTGAAGGTATAAAGACCAAAGCCCATGATATGAAAAAAGTGTACATTACACCTGGGTAATTATCCAGAAGACATAGATTTTCCAACAGCATAGTCTTCTTACTAGTACCCTACTACAGATCATGGCTGATAATGGTGAGTCTTTGACCTAATTTGAAAGCAGCAACCTCCTCTGAGAAGAAATTTGGAGCATGGCATGGCAGACCTCTCCTTCCTTGCCCGCTGCTCCCCTCAGCAGTGTATTTCAGTAGATCTGCCTGTGCTGCTCCCTGCTCTGTCTCTGGTGAACCCTCTCACCACCCCACGCCTCTGGCCTGTACCCCAGCTTGTATGCATAAATAAATCTTAAAAAAAAGATATTTGGAGCAGGGCAATTTGAGTGGGTCACACACAAAAATGTACTCAATAAAAAAAAAAGGAAATAATAAAAATATTACATTTATTGAGGATATGCTAGACATTGTGCTAAGCCTTTTATACATTGGCTTATTCAAACCTAGCAAGAAATCTGTGAGGCAGATAAAAACATTCACAAATTACAGATGGAAAAAAATTGACCAGAAGAGTTTTCGACTTGTTCCAAGTTACACAACTAGCAAAGTACAAATATGGGGTCTGAACTTCAAACACTATGTTCTTTATTATATATTCTTAATACAAAGTATTGAATTATCCCTTAATCAATCTACGCCAAGAATCATCCCACACGCAAACACACAAACTAAATTGCTAAACCCACAAACTAAGAACAAGCAATGAAATGTTTATGTAAGTCAAAAGAAATATTGAGGCAAGTAATCACTTATTTCATCAGAGAATGCATTAAAACCTAAAATGATTGATGATGATGTAAAAGAAAGTGATCAGTGAACCTTGGGATCTTGACATTGTGTGATACATGAGCCGAACTTGTTATGGAAAGTCCTGAAATTGTTTAACCTGTGTGAGTGAAGGGTAGGAGGTCAGGCTTTTCAGGTTGGTGACAAATTTTTCTACTTAAGAGAAAAAATACTTCCATATATGCTGTGCTCCCGTCCCCAACATAAGCTCATGATTCATGGGGAGGGAGACCCTTCCACTGTGTGGATTTAACCTCAGGGAGAATGCACCCTGATTATAAGGTTTCAGAACTTGAAATAGGATTTATATAGAAAGGCTCACATTTTAACACCAAGTACAATTACTGCAGCATGAGAAGCTGATTGCCACAATTGTAGACCCGATGAGCAAGGGGAAAAGTTTAAACAGGGAAATCACTCAACGGATGATGCCATTTAAAAAGAAATGTTGACAAGGGTGTGGAGACAAAGGAACCCGCCTATTCATGCACTGTTAGTGGGAATGTGAACTGGTGCACCCACTATGGAAAAACAGCATGAAGGCTCTCCAAAAATTAAAAAGAGAATCACCCTAAGAGATAGCAATTCCTCTTCTAGGTATCTGACCAAAGATAAAACACCAATTCAAAAACATATATGCCTATGTGCATTGCAGGTAGACACATTTAAGAAAAGTTACTGGGAAACAGCCCTGAGTGCCTAGAGGAAGCTCCAGGGCACCAGGGTCTCATTCTATGGCTTCAGAGGTTGTAAAAGAACCAGTCTGTGGGTGAGTGGGGTGAGTAACTAGTCTGTCTGTAAGAAACTATAGGGAAATCGAATGTTGACCAGGAAATGTGACTACAAGGTTGGGGAGGGCGGGAATGTGCTACTGTAGGAAAGACTCAGGTAAGCCCACCTATGGCTTCCAGGTCAGTGGCAGCTGGACCTACCCCAGACCTCTCAGGGTGTCCTTAAAAAGACAAGCACCTGTTGATCTGACATCTTAGGAGGGGGGTCTCAGTTGCTCCAAGTAAGAAACACATTGTTGGTTTGAATTAAATTATCCCAGGCATGATCCCTTTGTTTTATATAACTCTGAATTGCACTCCTCTGCTTTTATACCTCAGCTGATTTCCAGTGCGTTATAGGGAGACCAGATAATGCAAAAGCAGAATCAAGGGTTGCATGTATCTTGGCCTTCAAAGGAGCAAAGGTTGATGACTTTTACTGACAATCTAGAAACTGGGATTTCATTGCCTCTTGGTGTTATTGTTTCTTTCCAAAGATCTTCTTGTCTATCTTTTATCTATGTTTTATTCTGCCTACCTTTTGTCTTACCAAATCATTCTTGCAATGTTTGAGAAAGATGACTCCTTTGGCCAACATATGCTATTTCAACTTCTGCAGAAATCGCTTATCATCTGAGAAGAAATGAACAGCAAGGGTTTTTGTTTTTGTTTTTATTTTTGTTTTGAAATTAGAAGAGTACATTTGAGCAAGAGAATTGAAAGAAAGGGAGGAAGAGAGCAAGAGAGAGAGAAACTGCTGTAATATGGGCTTTATGAAGGGGTTGTAAGAAACTTTAAAAAAAAATTAGTGCAACACCTATCCTTAGTGGCATGACTGTTAGGTGCCAGGCACTGTGCCAATTGCTTTATATGGACAATTCTCTCAAGTAGTTTCATTTTCTCCACTTTAAACTTGAGGGAATTGAGGCTCTACGAGCCTCAAACTATTGATTCAATGAGTTCTATTTTCTCTCCTCCAAACCTTTCTTCAATGTTGGTCTCTCTCCAAAACATCCCCCAAAGATTTGCCCTGCCTGGTTGGAATCACCAGTGACAGTTCTGAAAGGGATTTATGACTCCTCCAGCTCAACCCTGCCATCTTATGATGGAGGTCAAGGAAGCAGAGTGAGTAGCACACTGAGCAAGTCACTGGGTTGGGCAAGAAACCAAGACTTCTCTCTCTTCACTTCCACTCAAAGGTCTCTTATTGGGCCTCAAGGGAAGAGATAAGACCATCCATAATTGAGGGCGACTGGCAGACTCTATCTGCTCTCTTCATGCCTCTTCCCTACTATGATCTACACAGATAAGATTGTCAACGTTAGGAATACAGCATTCACATATTTATTTCTTTTTGTCATCCTCTTTAACACTGCACTAATTTGTGGAAAAATATCATTTTCTAGGTTTTTTTACTTTTGTCTTTATTAAATATTGCACAAATGCACACAAGCAAATAGTAACAATATTCAAGAAACCATTTGACTCATTGTGTGGCTGTTGTCTCCTGGCTTTCAGGTTTGTGTTCTCTCTCACACCAGTATTCTTAAATTAAAAAAAAAAAAAGTGCTTTTTTTTTTCAACTTTAAAAATTTGCTCCTTAGCACTCTGAATATGTTTACTGGGGAAAAATTTAAATAAAAATCATTGTTCAGATGTCACTCATATCAATCATTTCTCTGTAACAGCAGTAGAGTGAAAATAATTGCAATTGCGTGCCCTGTACTTGAAGGATGAAAGGAGAAAAGAACAACAAAATAGATTATTTTAAAAAGAGTGTAGCAGTGTCCAGCATTTCCAAAGACTACCTTCTGCACATCCATTTCTCAAAAAGATACCAATGATTTTCCATCCAACAATATTTTCAATTATACAACATTCCACTACTAGTAATCACCCCCTCCCATCACCACTAAGCATACCCACACATTCCTACTGATAGCTCATTTTACCAACTCTGTTCTCATGCCAGATGCCAGTCCTGGCAGAAGCATCAGACTGAAGAAAAAGGGGGTGAAGCCATAGCAAAAACAATGCCATTCCAGGTCTGAATTGCATCAAGGTCAATGGATAATGTGGGGTTTACTTGCCATGACCATCTGACATTTGAAGACTTGTCTCTAGTTACTTCCCTCCACATAGACTCTGCTCACATAAACTATAAGCAACATGAGGAGAAACTATCACCAAAGTAAAAAGAAAATAGTTAAGGAGTAGATGGATTTTATGGAGTTCCAATCATGGTCTTTGAGAAAGCTGACTTCTAGCCATCTAGAAAAATAAGCTCACAGCCTGTCTAACTTTGGAACCCCATGACCCACTCCAGCATTCAAGGCTGTAAAAATTGTTTTCACTAATTACTAAGTCAATTTTTAATAAACATCTTGCCCATCTACAAAAGAAAAGCTCACATTCAGCCTCTCTCTTCTCCATCTTCTCCATGTATCCAAGAACTTTAAGAGCACTAAGAAGCTCAAAACCCTTGTCCTTGTTTAGCTGAACTCCTTCCCGGCAAGTAGGGAAATACTTTGTGGTAGTTAGGTAAGAATTTGAGAGGGTTCACAGTAGACTTTGCATGGGAACCATTTTCATATTTTATGACATGAAATTTGGCTTCAAAGATCTTTCCAATAACCTGAATCCATTACATCTCCAAGAAGACCAAATATCAGTGATTTTTCATATAGATTTATAAATATAATTTTATAATTCCCTATTTTTATGAATGTGGTGGCCTCAAAGAGCTTTCTAAGACTTATATAAAGTCTTTAATCATCTACTTTTTTGATGTTTTCTGTAGACCAAAAAGAGCTTCACCCAGACCCCTCTTCAAGGGAAGACTTACCGTCCAGCTGCAGAGAATACATTTGGCAGAGAGCACCCCACTGTCAGGGCATCTTTAGGGTCTTCCTCAGCTGCGGCAGGCTGCCTAGCCCAACCTCCCCTCCCCCCACCACCACCTGGCAGCCTGCATCTAGTGACTGAACACTCTCAGAAGCCATTACCTTTTACTTTGTACCTTGTACTTTGATTTTGCTCCTTTGTCCCAGACTTACCTGGCCCCTTCTGCCCCTTTCCTATGGTTCCCCACCAGGTCCTTTAGACTTGTGGGTTTGGGCCTCAGCAGTCCCACTTCAGGCTGACCCCATTTGGCTCTGCATTTACCAATGAGTGGGTCACTTTGGGTGTTTTATTGGAAAACTATTATCCGTTCTTCTCTTCTCTCTCTATGCACACTTATCCTATTAAAGTTTTTTCACACTGAGTATACTTTGTTTGTATGCTGCAGATGGCAGAACCCCTTTAGAGCCTACAAATTTGAAGGTCCCAGGGTGTCCCTCAGTCTGCACGCTAATACTTTCTCCAACCACTTTATCTAAAATAGGCCACTTATTTCCACACCGTTATCCTTTAATATGATACCTCTTTTTTCAATGATACCTTCCAATTCATGATTAACGAATAATTTTGTGTCCATATTCAACCTGTCTCTTCTATCGGAGTGTGAGTTTTGGAGGACAAGCCATGTCTTTCTTAACAACACATATTTCTAGGACATAGCACAGGGTGTTGCCATACCTTTTTGTTGCCCATAAGTTTTTATGAATGAGTGAAACTTCTTTCTCCTTTTACTCCCTTCTCCAGGCTCCCCATCTAATTTCATGGTGTCTCACCACGTTCTGTCCTCTAGCCGAGGCGATGCAGTTCTATCGTCTTACTGTTTTCAGCCCCTTCTTCCATCCTCGGTTGTTGCTGCTTGTCACTCTACACTGAGACAACTACAATACTCTCCTAGTGAGTCTCCCTGCTTGCACTTTCTCCCTCTATCCTCCATACCCTATCAGAGTGACCTTTCCAATATGCAAATTACTCCCAGACTTAAAATCTTTCAAGGGCTCCCTGTTGACTACAGGAAAAAGTTCAAATTTCTTAGCATGACATGTGAGATCTCATCCTGCCTCCACTTCTGGATTCATCTCTCGGTATTCTCTGAAAACCTTCTGAATATTCTTTCCCTGCCTACTACAGTTCTGTCCATTCTATCTCATAAATACCTCCTTGATTCACTTATTTCTCTACATCTCCAGTTACTAAGCTCACTTATTCCTGGCCTAGTTGACCACATCCTTCTTTCTAATTGCACATTGCCCTAGCCAATTCATTTTCTTAATAATAGCATTGAGCAATTTAATCATACAAATACCTGCCTCCTCTCTCCCTTGCTTAAAATCCATCCATGGACAGAGGTTAACAGGTTTGAAAGAACTAACCCCGGCTATTCCTCTTCCCACACCACTGCTACTTCACTCAGACCCGCTGTCACCTCCTTCCTGCCCCAGGGCCCTTGCTACTCCTTTACCAGCTGTGCAAAATTCTCAGGGACACTTTCTCCCTAGGTCTTCCCACCCGCTTCATCTCATACCCCCCTTTTTATACCCTAAGCTGCGCCAAGAATCTCTGAATGTCCTCTCATAGTTCACTGCATTTTTCTCCAAAGTTCTTATCCACCCACAGATTGAGATATGAGAGAAAGAGCAGGTTCTCAGAAAACAGACAAATTTCTGTGACTTTGGGGAAAGAGTGGGAGGATGTGGGTCAATGGATGCAATACTTAGGGCATGTCATTTTGGATGTGAGCGATCTCATTCCTTAGGAAGTGCCAAGAGTCTTAAAGTCACTGCTATATATTTTTTCCATAATTTGTAGGGGGTTGATATAGGAGAAGAAGGCTGAAGCATGAGTTCAGTTAAAATCCCTAGAAAGAATTTAAAACCATGGGATTTCGTTTTTTTGATTTTTCAGATTTTGTTTTTTAAATTTCAACATATATTTCATTTTTAACCTGTTAATTGAATGTATTTTCCATAAACTTCATTAACCTATTCATTCAATACTCACTCACTCACTCACTCAATAAACACTCACTGGATATCACATCCTTTCCTAAGGGCAAGGAGGAGAGTGATATTAGGAACCTTCCACTGTAGAGTTTGGAGAAAGGAAAAACTGCATTTGCATCCTAAATTTCGGAGAGATCAGAAAGCCAAGGAAAAACGAATTTTCATATCCAGTGCAATAAATAATCAAAAAATATCATCTGAAGGGAATAATGGACAGGCACAAAAGAGGCAAAGTCAACTCATATCTGGGGCAGAACCATTCACCTGGAGAGAGCCTCCTGCCACTATTTCAACCAAGATAGGGATGGCAAAAACATCTCTTTCAGGGCTTGCTAAGTTCCTAAAAACAAATACAGAAGATTAATACCTACAAGGCAGCATCATATGGTTCCAAATAAATATTATATTCTCAGCAAGATTAAAGATTTAATTTAATTATAATGAATAAAGAATGAAAGAAGTCTTAAGAATATTGGGGAGAGGGCCATTGCTGAGGGAGAATATGAGCAAGGGCTGGGTAAAGAGCTAAGATCCTGCAAAATTCTACCTCTAACAAGACTGAAGTACCAGATGGGGCTATTGGGGAATATCCCCAATCCTATAGACTTAAGCAGCAAGACACTTGTGTACAGAAAATCCTCAAAGGCATGCAGAAACTAGAGTTATTACCATCTGTGGATTCTAAGTACCAATTGCAGGCAAAGTGAGACTGTGAATTAGCCAATCAGCTCTAAGCAAATCTGATTCCAGCTGAGACAAGGAAAGGCTGCAGATGGAAGGGAGGGGAAATGGGGCTGACACTGGACACTTCCCGCCCTCTCCTGTCTTGCCGCAGAACCCCCAGGAGAGAAAAATCATCTCTGTGAATCAGAGCCTACTGCCTCCATTTGTTAAGACCTTCCTTCTGTCCTTTTTAAATATCACTGTTAATACCCCCTTGTGGCACTATCTTGGTCCTTTACCCTTTCATCCAGATATTATTAAAAACTAGTGTCAAAATGGAATTCTCCAAAGACCTAGTAAAAGTCAGTTGTGAGGCTGTACTATCCAAGAGCGCAGGTTCCCCTGAGCCACTCTGCAGCCCTGATTTCTGCATCTAACACTTTTACTTTTCAACCCAGTGATGGAAAACCTATTGCTGGTTCCCCCACCCCCTCACACTGTACCCTTCCTAGGCTTGAAACCATTCTTAGAAATCTACCACTTTTTTTTCAACCTTGTACAGACTTCAAACTTACTCCTTCCAACTTTTCATATATAACATCTTCCCACTCTCTTTCCGCCCAGGCTTACCCTGTGCCCCCCACCCCATGATGCTCTTTTTCTACAGACATTTCTGGGACATTGGGATATGCTCTGCCATGGAGCCTGATGACAGGCCCCTTTAAGACCCACAGACATTTATCAGACGAATCAGAGCATTTGAAGGAGCAGTTTTAATTCATCAGTTTATATATGGAAGCAAAACACACAAAATGGTATTGTATCTCTAGGTAAGCCACAGCAGTCAGGCGCAAAAAAAGAACTACATTTATTGTTTCCAAATTAACTTTTTCCAAGGTTCAAATTTAACAAGAAATCAATCTCTGAACTATTTAGTGATTTCTCCCTCTCCCAAAGTCATTAAGTGATTATATATTACTATTATTATAATAATTTATTAAATATGTTAAACATGTAGTACTGGCAGAGTTCCAGACATTTTATCCTTAGTTCTTTATTTTTACAAATTCATTTACCATCACTTCAACCTTGTGAAGTAAGTATTATTATTTATATCTATTTTACAGATAGTGAGGCTCAAGAGATCTTCAGCCCAAATCCGCAGAGTAAACAATGGTGTTAGCATTTGAACCTAGGAGACTTGTTCTAGAATCTGTATGCTTAACAACCACAGAAAAGAGAAATCCTAACCTTCAGAGGTTATCTAGGAGAAGGGAGAAAAGCCTTATTCTTAATCTAAGGTATCTGCCATGGTTAGCTCAGTCTCCTGTTCCCTAGGGTGATGGCACATTTGATTTTTCTGCCACCTTTTGAACTCTAGTCCCTCATGGGATCCTCCTCCTGACCACAAGCTCTCCCTTGGCTAAAGTCTTGGTTAAAGCTGTCACCCAGCTTTCTCTGCATCCCACTGAGATCCTAAGCCAAGCCACTATGCAAGGTGAGATATGAGTTTCCAGCATTCAAAAAAATTCTCCCAGTCACCCACTTTTCCCAAATTCACTTTTCACCCTTTCAAACTCAAATTACTGCTCCCCAGTCCTCAATTCAAAGCACTTAACTCCAGCTTCCCTCCCTCTGTGACAATCCAAAACAATCTTCCCAAGGGAACTTGAGCACAAGGGCCATTTGTTTCTTTTCTGCTGGTTATAAACTTGGGGTGAGATGGAGGGAGGAGATAAGATCCTTCCTTTCTGGAGTAGGGTGGAGAAAATGCCTAGTTTACTCAAGCATGGTGAATATGTAGTATTTCCCCCTGTCTTTAACACTAATCTCTGCAGAAGAGTCATCAAGAGCCAGCCCAAATCCCTCAGCCCATCACTGGACCTTACTCTGTCTCTCACCACTGTTCTTCCCCCACCCCATCACCTCAGAGCCTCCTGTCACAGCTTCTCCTGGCCCCTCCAAATATCTTCTCCTTGAGGGAAAATGACAAAAAAGACCAACCATTTTGTAGAAGGTGGGGGTGCTGGCAACAGGAATGATCAGATCCATGGCTTACTGGAAGGATGAACTAAAGTATCTACCATGATTATTTTTATAATCTGGTCAGTTAATAAACAGTGATTGTTTTTAAGCTGAATAAAATTCTTTCTATCATCCTCAGCCTAAATGTTCCTTCTGTCTCATTTTAAAAACTAATTCTGTTTTCAAAAGCACTGGTAATGCTCAAAGTCAGAAATAAAGGTCAGAATTGGGGTAAAACTTGGCAACAAAGTGGTATTCAGCAGTGGAGTAAGCTTTGACTTTAAAAAAAATGTAAATAATGGGTTTGTTTCTATCAAAATCCAGTTACTTCGCAATGGGAATTATAAATACCCAGGGCTCAGGGGTACTGCCAGGAAGCAGGAGGTGGCCACAAAAGAGAAATCTTCAAGAAAGGACCTGGGGTAGTAAGGAAAGGTCATTAGGAATGATCTGGACTGTTCAGGTCCTGCTGACATCCAGGATTCCCGTTAGCACCCACCTGGATTTGGCTTTGGCCTTGAATTCCTTGTGGAGCTTCCACTTCCCACTTTCCAGCTGAGTTCTGGACCTTTGCCTTTCTCCCACCTCTGTAATAGGGAATGCTACTGGCATATTTGTTCCAAGACAATTGCAAAATTTGGAAAAGTCAAAATTACTAGTTGGCGTGAACATCACATGAGTTGCTCAGTTCAGCACAGGGTTGCAGATCCCTGTTCCATCCTTAGGAGGGGGAGCCTAGCATGATGGGTATACTGTCACACCACCCAGCCTGGCTCTGTTCCCTGCTCCAGATTCTCCAAATCAAGCCTCAGCTTCCCTACATTTATACAAAAGATGAGTTCAAAAAATATCTACAAAGTGCCTTCCACATCCATGGCTTAAATGTGGATTAACTCTTACACTCACCAAGTTTAAGTTTCCAGGACCCTTATGTACAGCAGCCCTCTCCAAGACCCTTGGAGGGAACTTCATATATTTTATTAATAATTTTCTATTCCCTTTCTTAGAACACTTTAAAAATCTGCTTAAGTGTAGGCCCCATAAAACATGGACCCACCCCCACTTTGGCCCACTTTAGTTCTTAACAAAGGCATCCATTTACTCTGTCCTTCCTCAGATCACCTCCATCATCCCCTATTCTTCCCTGTGCTTGCCCATTGTCAAACAGTACCTGTTTATTTCTTTTTTTTCACTTTCCATCTTCCTGGGCCTTCTTTATGTATATGATGGGCTGTCTAATGGCTTCTCAAAGATGTCTATAACCCATTCCCTGGAACCTGTGAAGGTGTGACTTGATATAGCAAAATGATCTTTACATGCAATAAAGGTTATAGAAACTGAGGTGGGAGATTATCTTGGATTATTCAAGAGGACCCATCTAATCGAAAGAGTCCTTAAAAGCAGAAAACCTTTCTTGGGTGAAGTTAAAGAGAGATGAACCATTGTTGACTTTGAAGATGGAGGAAGAGGCCACAAGCCAAGGAAAGCAAGTAAGCTGCGAGAAGTTGGAAAGGCAAAAGGTAAAATCTCTGAAGCCACTAGAAGGAACACAGCTCAGCTGATAACTTGATATTAAACATTTAATCTCCAAAACTCTAAAGTAATAAATGTTTTTAAAGAGTCCACTTGTGTTAACTGTTATGGCGGTGATAGAAACAAAGTCAACACCTGTATTTTCCTTCATTCTTTGGCTCTTTGCATGTTGATCTGAGGGGCCTCTCGTTTTCCTCTCTTGCCTCTAACAATGGTCTCTTTCCTCTTTGAGTCCTGTGTGGTGGGAACAGGACTTTCTCCCTGGGTCACTCCTTTTCTATGATTTGTAAGAGTCTTGCTCTGAGGTGGATTTGCTCAAATTCTAACTCAACTAGATTCAGTTCCCTGACACAGTGAAAATCCATTAGCGTGAGCCAGCCATTGCTTCAGGGACTACACCCTGAAGTCAGAGAAGTTCAAGATTTTTATTTCTCTGTGTGACCTTTGGAAACTTCACAAACCTCTCTGAGCCATATTTTCTCTCCCAGAACAGGGCATCCCTTTCCATTCCCCTGATTGCAAATTCTGTGAAGAACTTATCCATCCTGTGAAAATGAACATTTGACAAGACTCTGAATTTAAAAATGTTTTATCTTATTTATAAATAAGATATTTCTCCAACTTAAGTCTGCTCAAGGCTTGTGAAGATGTACACAGTGGGCAACGGGGATGCTACTATGTAGTAAAGCATATTTTACTAGACGCTCTGAAAAGGATCTAATTAAAGTTTGACACCGCATAGTGGTGGTAACCTGAGGTTTAGATAACAATACCTGTGTCACAAAGTTGCAGTAAATGAAGTGGGATAACTCATGGAAATTAAGGGACCTGCATACAAGAGCCTTCCTATGGTGGAGTTCCAAGTCAGAGGGTAGCCTGTCATTCTTTCTGTAGTCAGAAACTTGAGTGTATTTGAATACTTATACAATCACCCCTGCTCTTTGTGAACTGAATTATGTGAATCCTCTTTCTGGGTCTTCTCAATGAGAATTTATATGCAAGAGTGCTTTGGAAAGGTAACAAATGATGTTACGGTACATTCAATTTTCTATTTATATATCCATCTTTGCATATCTTTCATTCCCAGAACAGAAATACCCTATTAGCAGAGTGTGGTATAAAATTATATAGCCTGTCAGTTGTATCTGAGTTTTAAAATCTGAGTTTTAATTTCTGTTGATTGGTTTCTCCCCTACCTGATATCTGAAGTTTACTCCTGGGATACTGGGAAAGTTTTAGGGGAAGATTGAACTGAGCTTGCTTCCATTGTGTCTTCCTAGGAGATAAATAACATTGAGTTGTTCTTTTTTTAATTCTTTGAAGTGTCAGTCACTGTTGAAGAGTTAATGCTGGACAGTTGTGGATTTTGACAGCGGGCAGGCCTGAGATCAAACCCCAGACCTAACTCTTGAAAGATAATGGGAATATTGACTAATCACTTTAGAACTAAACTTTCTGTAATAAAAAAATGGGAATGGTAATCATAGATATTCAAAGGACATGTGGGAATGAAATGGAATAATGGAATAATTCTGTGAAATGGAATGGAATAATTTCTATGAAAGTGGATGGGAGGATGTCTAGATATTATTTTTTTCTTTATTTGGACCTCTCAAAGCAGATTATTCAAACCAATCAGTTATTTGCCAAACATTATGGAGCTGGAGTGAAGAGAGCACAGTTTACCCAACAAGTGTTAACAGTCTCATCTCATAGGAGACATAAATGAGTAAACCAACAATTATGACCTGGTTACAAAAATAATCACTGTGCTCAGAGGATCACCAACCACAGAGAGAATGAATAGGCAAGATATCTCCATCACATATGAGAACTCAGAAGCATCTCTGGAGGAAATGGCCTCCTTAACTGGGACCTGAATGTTTCTGAGTTACCTGGGGGATAGATGAGAAGTTTAGGAATGTTTGAATCCCAGCCAGATGAATGTATGTGGATGTCAAAGGCCAAAATGTAAGCATCCAAGATGCTTTCAGAAAAGTTGATATCTTTATGTGGACAGGAAATGGAGGGAAAACACTAGGTTGTGGATTGGGCAGGAGTATGGAGGAAGGTACTGAAAAGTGAGGCTGCAGAAGGAAACTCATAAATAACCTTGGAATTATCATTAGACTTTTGGTTATCCTAATGGGAGGCAGTGCATGACATTTGAGAGTGACATGATTAGGCTTTCTCAGTAGAGGAATACTTTGCCTCTCCTGGAAGGTCAAGACTAGAGGCAGGAGAGCAGTTAGGAGGTCGTGGAACTAATCCAGGTAGTGGTGGTAAAAGAAAGATAATGACAATGGCATGCCTGAGAAGTGGGCAGTGGATCAACAGGATTTGACAATCAGATAATCTTTATTTGGGGAATAAGCTGTCAATGGTGATACTCGTGATTCTCAACCTGGAGACTGGTGAAGGTATTTCTTTTTGCAGTGGGACTCTGGACCCTGTATTCTCATGCCTTCCCAGGAGGCACTGATTAGCTCCTTCCTTGTATTATGCAATGTCAGTGTATCAGGTTCATTCACAATGTGCACAGGCAGCAAAACAAGCACTGTGAGAGTGTCCTTTACCCTCACCAACCAGCATTGGGGCCACTTTATTTGGACCTTTTCATAAGCAGTCCAGTGTTTTGTTCTTGGCTATAGAGATTCCCCAGCTTTACACATGGTTATCCAGATGTACAGATGTTTCTCCAGATGTGTTAAACTTTCTGCAAGCACATGCAGTGTTACAGAGAGCTGTATAGATATCCCTAGTTGTATGCAAAGGTCTGCAGTTGTGGTTAAATTCCCTGCCATCTGAACATCTGAATAGATCTCCACTGGCCTTGCTCTTTCTTTTTCCTTTTTTAAATTTAATTTATATCCTTTACATTATTGTGTATCCCCTGAAGGTTTCCCACAACCAATTCACCCTTGAACCATCACCATAGTCCCTTGTGCTCTTTTCTTCATCAGACATTTCCTCACACTTGGATTCAGAACCCATGCAGAAGTTATCCCCCACCGTCTTCCCCACATCACAATTATCTGATTGTCAGATCCTGTTGATTCACTGCCTACTTCTCAGGCATGCCATTGTCATCTTTCTTTTATTATCACCACTACCTGGATTAGTTCCATGACCTCCTAACTGCTCTCCTGCCTCTAGTCTTGACCTTCCAGGAGAGCCAAAGTATCCCTCTACTGAGAAAGCCTCATCATGTCACTCTCATGTACTTCCTTGCCTGATATATGCCTTCTCCTCCTGAAAGAAACCATACAGTTGACCCTTGAACAAAAAGGGTTTGAATTGCCAGGGTCCATGTATATGCTACACTGGATTGGGTCTGCTTTTGTGCATTCACTTAGCTGGGGATGTGGGCTGGTTGAATCTGTAGGTGAGGAACCCACATATGTAAGGTCCAAACTATTAAGTTAGGCCTGGTTTTCCAGCTGCAAGGGATGTACTCCTAACCCCTGCATTGTTCAAGGTCAGCTTTAGTTCTCATTAATGTCCTCCAGAAGGTTAAAAGGAGCCCACTGCTTTGTCCATTCTCCACTGTGACAAGTTCACCACTCGATTTCCTAAGGATGTTGCTTTCAGATTACTGTGTGCAAAAACAGAAAGGGAAGCTCTAAAACAAAGGGAAGTCTTCACGTGCATTCTTTGTCCTGCAGCTATCAACCCATGCAAGTGGAAAATTCAAGTCCTGGTTGAATCTGAGACACCTCTGTTCACTGTCCTCTGAAGAAGCATAACTACCCACGCTGTCACTAATCTAAGGGGGCTTAGCCATTGATTGGGAAAAGCTTTCTGGAAAAGGAGATCACAGACCGTTAATCTGGCAATAGATTGGCGGCAGTCCCCTGGCCTGGCGCACCAGAGCGTCCCTTAAATGCACATGGCTTGCCAGTGGCTAAATCAGATGGGCAGAATCTAAGATTTGGAAAAAATAACAGCCCGGAATAATAAAGACTAGGATACCGCAGGCAAATTCCCAATAAATTGGGGTCCTTGTTCCAGCACCAATCCCTCTGCCCTGCTAAGGAACCCTGGCTCCTTTAGTGAAGTGGGTGAAGCTGAACCCTGTCCAAGGAGCCTGAGAGATCATCCACATGAGAACTGAAGAGGAGGCCATAATCACCACCTCTGCAATGAACTACAAACAGTCACAGGAGAAGGGCAGCTCTGCTGTGCTCAGCGTTGAGGACCCACAGGAGCAGTGAAGAGTTTAAATCCTGGATGCCATTTGGCTTTTGTAGGCAAAGCCTTTTGCTTTCATCCCAGGATTTCAAAGCACCTCACAGTCATTAATTAGTTGTAAGCAATTCAGGCCTGTCAACTTTTCACACCTAATCAAGGGCTGCTATATGTCACCCCAAGGGATCTAATCAATAACTCTTCTGTGCTCTCTCCCTGCCTTTATCCTACTCCCAGGTCAGTTTTTATTTCAAGCTTACTTCCTCCCCTTTATTTTTCTTTTACAATATCTGATTCTTTTACCCTTTTCTCACACCTCTTCCAAGATTTCCCCTTTCTCATTTTCCCTTGATGGAGTGGGGGAGACAGGGAGGAATTTGTTAACAGAGGGATTTGAGGACAGGGTACTGAAGTCCCTGAGTCCTAGGTGCTCACAGCAAAAGGTGTCCTCCTGACAGTCTCTGGTTGTGAAGGAAAATAAAAAATAAGCAGCTCTGTGTCTGTAAATTAGCTCAAGTCCTTCTCATGCCCTCTCTAAAGACAAAGCTCTATTCCATTGGAATAAATCACTTGAAACAGGAATGAGCAATCTCCTGCACATATCTTCTATACCTCCCCAAGCCCATGCAGGCATCACTAATCGAGTACAGCATTCCCTCCCCAAATGATCCTCAGAGCCACAATTCTTCTCAAAAGGAAATAAGAAGCCCCTTTGCCGTCTCTAATCTCACACTACTCACAGTCTCTTCTTTTATGTTGTTTTTTAAGTTTAAATTTTACTATTACAGATATCTTTTTACTACAATGTGTGATATCTTTTAAGATAAATTTTAATACAAAATACTAACATTTTTATAAATTATGAAGTATAATCATAAAACAAATATTCATTAACTTACTAACCAAAAACAAGGCCCATATTACCAATGCATTGCGTCTATCAAAAGGTTTCTCCCCATCCCACACTATTGCCTCCATCCACGAATTAACAAAAATCCTAAATTTTGTGTTTATCATACTCTTATCATATAAATTATATATATATATATGACATAGGTGCATACATATGTATTTATATGATTTTATTGCACATATATATATGTGTATTTGTGTGTCTGTGTAAGCATATATATATATATATATATATATATATATATATATATATATATATGAGAGAGAGAGAGAGAGAGCGAGTATGTAGTGACAGTATATATAGTAATGCACATGATTTTGGATATAGTAAGAGTAAGGGTTCACAGGTATAAAGTATTCCATTAGGTCAGTGCTATGCAATTTATTTCTGGGTGTTTGTATTATTGGATTTTCCAATCAGATCTGCAATGAAAATTCCTAAACATTTTTCATGGCTCAAATATGCAAGGTTATTTTTAAGGTACACACTTTAGTGTAGAATTGTTGAACTCCAGAAATTGTGAATACTCAGATTTTTCAAAATTTTTGCATTTTGCTTTGTTCTGTATTTTTCTCTACTGGTTTAGAATTTATACTCTTTTATTTCTAGGGTTCCAATGACACTTTTGGAAATTTAGCATATAATTAACTATGTAAATATTAAAGGTAACCAATATATTAAGTTCTCATAACTAATAAAAGGATCTTTTAGAACAGCCATTGCCCTCTCAACTTAAGTACTGCTCTTGTCTGTTATTTAAACCTTGCCCTTTTAAACTCACAAATTAAACATTATTATTGTATGTAGAAAATCATGGTTCATATTTGTATGCACATTTATAACTTACTTGTTCACTAGTACATCTTACTTCAGACAGTCCTCTGGAATATTTTTTTCCTAAAGTATATTCTTTATTGATTTTCTTATTCATGGTCTGTCAGCGGTAAACTTCTTCAGGTTTTTGTTGTTGTTGTTGTTGTTGTTGTTTGTGTGTGTGTGTGTGTGTGTTCTCCAAAGTGCCTTTATTTCATCTTCATCATTAGGCTGAGGGAAATGCAAACACATGATCAATTTCTGAAGGCAAAAACTAAGACAGAGCCTTATATTTAAATAAGAGAATAAGGTGCAATAAAAATAAGGCAATTTTAAATGAGAAGAAGTTAGGTTTAAGTTTTACTTTTGGCCTTGAATAAATTATTCAGTAATATTCATTAATTTATGTGTGAGATAAACATATGGTATATATCTGCTAATTGCTTGGCTCTGTCGTAGGTGTTCATGATTAAAAGTATAAAGAATGGTTTCTGGCTACAAAGAATTCAATGTATAAAGAGATTCAATCACATCAATCAGATAGATAAAGAATGATTCTGTAAATGGAGTCATAGGAATATCTATTGTATGAGGATACCCTTCTGGTTGTGGAGTGGAGAGGATTGGAGGAGGTTGGCTTCCTGTAGGTTATGTGAGTAGGGTGGGGAAGGTATTCCTAGAACAAGAAGAGTGAAGGAAATAAAATAAAACAAAAAGAAACAAAGTGAGAAAATATTAGAATGACATGTATAATTAATCATTAACGAGAGTGGGGCACAAGCTTGAGGTAGAAAGCTGTTAGAGATCAGGCTGGAGGGTTAAGCATGGACAAGGTCATGAAGGGTCATAGATTCTGTGCCAAGTGTTTGGACTTTATCTCATGGGTCACAAAGGCTCATTACAGAGGTGAAATGGTAATGACAAGGTCGTATTTGTGTTTCAGATGGTTGATTCCAGTCAGTGTGAATAGGCCAGATGGGGAAGGTGGGAGGGAAGCTCCTGTCCCATCTAATTCTGAAACCATTTTATAGTCCAGGCTAGAATTGATGAAGTCTTTAAATGAATCAGTGATATTACTGACGGAAAAAAATAAGAATATAAATGAATGACAACAACAAAAATTAACTAAGAAACAAAATCTGCAAACGTTACTGCTAAAACCATATGAGTGGTGAATAAAGGGGTGAAGAAGGAATAAAGAATAGCCCACTGATATCTAGCTCTGCTATTTAGGAAGAAATTCAGCTTCACAGCAAAGGAGTAGAATTGAGACATCTTCCCATTGGGCTTTACATGTCACTGGACATTAAAGTTGGAAACCTTGAATATGAAATTCTGTTCTCCAAGTTCTGAATATTTGGGGGTTTTGTTTTTGTTTTGTTATATATAAAGCAGGGACCCATAAAATTAGCCAACCTCAGGACACTATAAGGGAATGTCAGAGTTCTACATTCTTGGTCCAGTCGTCCCCACGACAAACTCTCAATTGTAAAAGCCAAGGCTTAGTATCCTTGAACTCTTAGAAACCAGTGGGGCAAAAAGGGAGGTATTTTGTTGACAAAAAAGACATAATTATTTTTTCTCTCAGAGTCTCTAGTCTCAGAGAATTGAAGTTCATTTGACTTAGACCGTCCAATTTAAAGTCACTTCAACTGCTTGCACTAGACTCTACAGAGCATGTGCTTTATCAAATGGTTGTGCAAGCAGGAACTTGACCTGCAACTGTATCATCAGGAGGAGCTTTACCCAACTGTGTGTGGTCAATAAAATGACAATGCACTGATTTAAATGGCTGCTTTGTTGGACCCTGCAGAGCCTATAGTTCCTTTTCACCAGGACATTGCAACCATTCTCTCTGAGACACAGAACACATGCAGTTACTCAATGACTGCGTCACCCTTTCTCATGAGCCCACTGGGAGTTACCCAGCACCCCTTTTTGTTATATTGACTGTATCCTTATCAAACTTTACCCATTATGTTTCCTTTACCCAAAATTTCTTCCCACAGTTATCCAAGACTTAGAAAAAATGGGGCACTATCTCTTCTCTCAGGATAGGAACCCAAGTGTATACTTCCCAAATTTGTACTGTCATTGACGTGTTATCTCTGAGAAAATCCCTATGCATCCAAGGTCACCTGTGAAAATATTTTTCTGGTGGGACTAGATACAGCTCTTCCATCCTTCACCTTTTGGAAGCAACGTAATGGGAATAGGGGTTTGGTGCCCTAACCAATGTTTTATCAGACCAACTTCCAAGCAAGTATTTATCTACCTAAATATTGTGCTTTGATAAAAGTTCTGCTGAGAATTTGTGATTATTGGAGTTTTTTACAGAGTACTTCATAAGGCATTACATAAAACACTAATTATCCAATATTTCTACCAGCGGGGTCTCTTGTACTAATTAAATTAACACTGAAAACTGCTAACATCATTGATTAAGAATCCAAAGTGCTGTTTATCAGTAACAATTAGGACAACTTCATTTTAGGAATAAGTTAAATCTGTCCTTCCTTTATCCCAGGAGATTAATTATTGTTTTCCTCATAACCAAGGATTTCACCTGGGAATAAAGACTTTTGTGATTTGTCCCCATTCTGGCTGCCCTTGTGGAACCTAGTTTGGGAATGACAGTCTTCATTTTCAAATCTAACTTCAGATGTTATTGAACTTGTTCAGCTCCCAACCCTGCAACACAGCAGCTCTATAATCCTGAGCAAAGTGTGACATTCTCTTGGGCTCAGTTTACTTTTCTGTAGCATATTGATAAAAATAGTCCCCATCTTAGGAACTGTGTCCTTTATGAGATAAGGAAATCCCTGTCCAAGAGTTAGCTGAGCCTGGCACATGAGAAGAGCTGAGTAAATGGTGATGATGAACACAATCTGCTGTATGTATGCTAATTTTCTGCATGTTTGTATGCTAATGATCAAAGATGCTGCAAAATCTCTTCCTAAATCCTAAGAGGTAAAAGGGAAGATTCAGAGCACTGTCATAATGAAACTGCAATGTTTGCTAAACATTGAAAGTGCCAACATGAATATGATTTCAGAGATACTACAGTGGTGGTCACTGTACCAGACCCCTCATCTCTGTAAAAGCTTTATGGAGAACATTCCTCAGCAAATGAACATGAGAATTCAAAGTCAAAGGTTCCTTGAGTTGCTGTAGAAAAGGAAAAAGACATGGAGGTGACTTTAGCCCAATCACTCTGAAAAATGTTCATGTTCCTTTAAGATTTTGTTCACAGATATGGAGAGTTCTTGGAGGTGTTTTGGAAAAGTTTTTTAGAATGATTCTTATAACCACGTCAATAAAAATAATGATAGTTATAATGATAATAACAATAGTAATAAGTTAAGTCCAACCAATCTCTTGTACCAGTCACTGTGAAAAGATACCAAATTAGCACATTTTTTTCTCCCCATTATGGAAGTATTATAATTATCTTCAGGAAGAATAATTAGCTCCATCCTACTGATGATAAAACAGATTCCAAGCATGGAAATGACTTCTCCAAGATCACCCAGTACACGGTCAAGATGGAATCGAAATCCATGTCTTCCTGACTCTAGAACCCAAGCTCTTAACCGCCATGTGCACTTCTTCCATATGTCAAAATCCACTTCCATCTTGTGGACACCCTTGCAAAATCCCACATCCTGGGAATCCTAAGTAGTAGTTCCCAGGCCACAATGATGCTCAAGGTCTTGGTGGAGATTCAGTCACTCATGGGTCAGTTGGAATTTTACACAAAATCCCCAGCAGACCCATTATAAACCAATGCCAACGATGACACGAACCATCTTTCAGACTCCTCAGCCTAAGCACCCTCCCCTTCACTCTCTTGTATTATTGGGAAAGCAGTCACTTTGTGCCTAGATGCTGTAAATTACTGAGTTCCCTTCTGGTCCTCTGTTCTTTCAGAGACCCTTCCTTTCTATGCCCCATTATCAGTCTTCATCAAACTGCCTTTCCAGCTCTCTTTCCACTGGAAACTCCAAGTGCCTCCTTCTAATCTAGCCTTTTCCAAAGTGACCTACCCCTGTGAGCCCTAAACTCATCCTTCTCTCGATTTCTAACCCCAAATCCTTCCCAGAGCCCACCTTCCTTGATTCCTTTCCTGTACCCCACGATCCCACTCTAACCCAGGCTTCTCTACCCTCCCCTCACTCATGCTCAGGCCCTAGAACTTAAGTACTCCATCTAATGGACCTTCTTACTTAGCCTCAATATTTGCTTTCCGATACATTGGATTTATAGAGTGTTTGCTTGAATTAAAATGAGAAATTTTAGAGCAAACCGAGGCTTCTCTGCTGCTAAGCTCCATCATGTACTTTAAATAAAGAAAGGGGGGAGTATGTGTGCAAGGGAGCCTGATGCATCCACCTCCTCCCTGAATTACCATTTCATCCCAGTCTGCTCCCCTTCAAGCCCAGCTGGTGCCTACCTGGCCCCCTCGCCTCCCCCAGCTGAGTTAACAAAGCAGTTACCGCTCATCCACAGAGCTCCCTCTAATCGACTCCCAGTGAAATAATATTTGCTTTCCATGCCTACTTTGAATCCCACTCACTTTGTTAAAAGATTGCCTCTGGCTGTCTCCACTGGCCTAATCTAATAGTTTCTAGTTTGTACAAGCAAAGTGTTTTCAACCACCTATATAAATAACTTAAGCAGAAGGGGACACTGTGCGGCCCTAGCGCAGGGCTATAGGACATGACAGATCCCCAAATGAGACCTCCCCCAAGCTCCTAGGGTACAGCCCCCCCCGCCCCCCACTGAGTGGTAGCAATTACCATATTGTATCAGGCTGAAAGAACAGTCTGTCTTCCTCCAGAAAGGCCAATGGGAAAAGACATTCCTTTCTGGTTTTGCCAATGCAGGAGACCTTCCTCATTGTCACTGCCCACCCCGTGCTCTTGCAAGCTGCCTGCCTTTTAGAACAGAGGGATCCAGAACAAAATAGGAACAGCTAAGTGGAGCTGAATCAAGTTGTTTATTTTTCCCTGTAAAATATTTGATGCCATCAAATTTACCTTTTAAAAGAATGTGGGAAAATGTACCAAAGTCTACCATCTTAACCATATTCAAGTGTATGGGAGTGTAATATACATTCACACTGCAGTCCACCCCATGTCCAGAACCTCTGCATCTTGCAGAGCTGAAACTCTACCCATTAAACAGCAACACCCATTCTCAAATCCCTGAACCTGGCAAACACCATTCTAAGTTCTGTTTCTGTGGCTATGACCCTCCAGGTAACTCAGAGAAACAGAATCATACATAATCTGTCTCATTGTGACTGACTTACTGCATCTTGCATAAAGTCCTCCAGGTTTAGCCATCAGATAGCATGTGTCAGAATTTCGTCCCTTTGTAAGGCTGAATAATATTCCACTGTTTGTTGATGCCTCATTTTCTTTCTCATTCATCTGTCAGTGGACACTTGGTGACTCCTACCTTTTGACTATTGTGAGTAACACTGCTCTGAATGGGGGGTCTACAGCATCTTTAGAGACCCTGCTTTCCGTTCTGGCGGGTAGTACCTAGAAATGGAATTGCTGGATCACATGGCCATTCTATTTTTAACTTTTTGAGGAACTGTCATACTATTTTCCATAGTGGCTGCCCCAGTTCCCCTTCTTACCAAAAGTACACAAGCCTTCCAATTTCTCTAAATCCTCACTAACACTGGTCATTTTCTGCTTGTTGGTTTTGATAGTATCCATCCTGATGGGTGTGATCAAGCTGTTTTTTTAAGTGTTTTTCTTTTCAGCAGAAATAAGAAAAATCAAAATCAGGTCAGGATGGGGATAGGGTTTCTGAGAGCAGTGAGGGGGTCTCCCCGCCCCACTCAGGATTGTCATCTAAACAGAGGTTGGTAAACCGCAGCCTGGCAGCCTACTTTGGTAAGTAAAAGCTTATTGGAACAAAGTCATGCTTGTTTATTTACCTACTGTCTGTGACTACCATTCACACTCTGGACAGAGTGGAAAAGTCACAGCAGAGACTATGTGTGGCTCACAAACCCTGGAGTATTTAACTTCTCAACCTTTTCAGGGAAGGTTTGCCAACCCCTGTTCTGAAACACACAGAATCACATCATGGCCTCCCTTATGAGAATTCCAATTAATCCCCTCTTGCCAGAGTATTAAGACTGAAGTACAACCTCAGCAGATGAAGCCCTCAACGTTATCACATGTATGTTCAGAGAGTGGAAGGGTGGGGGAACATCAGCACGCCAAGCTGGGGGTAGGGAGGCACAATCAGAGATCTTAGGAACTGCTGGGGGGGAGAAATTAGTCTTGGAGGAAAGGGGTAACAAAGGCGTCTTGGGGAATTAGAACGGGGAGCTAGAGCTTGGGGTGGCTGAGCAAAGAGTCAGGACTGGGTAAGCAGAGGGAAGAGGGCAGGCCCTTCAGGGTCACCATGAAGTGGCGGCAGGACTCTGAAGATTTGAAGGGCTACAGAGAGCTCAAGGACGTGGTGGAGAACGCAGGAGGCATTTGGCTTTGACCTTGAGAGTAGTAGTGTCCTGGAAGCTTTCTTGACCTATGAATTCAAGGTGACTTGCTTTTAGTTTCGGTCACTCTCCCACCTGAGAATCAAGAGAAAGTGATTCAGACCTCCAGACAATGCTGTGGGAGTTCTCAATCCTTTAGACACTCTTGAGTGGGGGTGGGGGGGGTGTTTAGGGACATCTTAACTTTTGCTAGCAGTTTGGACCTTCAGTTCCTGCTGCCACTGAACTAGTTAGTTTGTATATTTTATATTTTAGAGGGTCTACCCATTTTTTTCACAAGGCAGCTTCTCCTTTGCATGTTGCCACTCCCTCAATTCTTTCACTCCCAAAACACCTCGTGCTCAGGGCAAAGCTTGACAATAACAGTACAATGCTCATGCTAACAATAATAGCAGTCATGGCATATGCCAGGAATTTGTCCAAGGATTTCACATATTGGCTCACTTTTAAGAAGCTGGTGTTGGTCGCATTTATCTGAACAACACCAAAAAATCACTTACCACTGAATATTAGACAATGTGGTTGAATTTGTCAAGAGGAACTTAGCAAGTTGCATGCCTTGCATTTTTCCTCAGTCTTTTCTATCCTCTTACATTTGCCCATCTCCTTTCCCCCACTTCAGTGACTCCCCAAACTCTGTTAACTGCCAATAGAGAGAATCTTAATTCTTTTTGATTATCACATGCTCCTTTCAACCTCTTGCCTGGAGTCTTACCTTGCACATCTAAACCAAGACCTGTCAATCTGTCCTCGATCCCCCAACACTGCTTCAAAGGGAGACTGAGGAACCAGCTGAATGGTGGGAAATGATTCACTCCTCTCTCATAATACAAGCTTAAGTGTCTTTAGGGTATGGAGCATGCATTAGAAGCTAAAAGCAGGGACCCCGCAATTTCTGTGTCATCAGTTGGAAAACAGGCAATCAGCTTTCTGCGAGTACAGTGGCATCAAAGAGAAAAATGAGAGCCCGGTAGGAACTGACAGCTCTCTGTGCCCTGGGCTGATGCTGTGCTGCGTGTGGTCATCTGCCTTTAAGAAAACCCCACGAGCTTGGTACTAGTATCTGAACAGTACAGGTGATGAAACTGAGGGTCACAGGGGTTCAGCAACTTGTCCAAAGTCACACATTTAGTTAGCAAAACACAGAGATTTAAAGCTTTGCTCCTTTTACTGGATCATTCTGCTTCATCTAAGTGCAAAAGAAAGAAGAGATTGCTTAAAGGTTTAAAAGCAGGTTTTAATTCTCTGTCGCTGTCACTTATGACTCCTTAATTGCAAACACCAAAATCACTTATTCTCTCTGTCTGACTCATACTTCCCCTCACTCTCACCCCCCAGGCCTGAGGATATCAGCCCTCCAATGAGACCTAAGAGCAGTAACTTGCAACATCTTTTCTAATATTCTTGTTAAAAATCAATAAATGCTTAGTGATGTCATTAATAGAGTGAAAGAAGATTTCTTCCTAGTATGAAAATTGATATTTGTAGCATTTATCACCCATGCCAAATAAAAAAAGAAAGCGAGAGAAAAATAAACCACTGAATTCGCGAAACCCTAAATATGTGAGTTGAAATGCCTGCAGCCAAAAGAGAGGAGAATGCAATAAAGACTTCTAGTACAGGGGTGAGAAAGTCCTACACTCAAGTCCTACCTGTACCTTCTCCCCTGCAAAGGAATGTTCTTGAAGATTTGATGAATCAGGCCACATAGCTCAGTATCTGCTCTTGGTAGGCAGGAGATACCTCACTAGGGTTGGTTGGTGACAGATGCTAGTGGTCTGGCCCCTTGTGACACTTCACTTCCTGGGGTTCTAGGGTATATCCCCTCCCCCACACTCCAGTTCTATTCCTGCCTTGAGTTTTGCCCCACGCTACCTCCACTATCGGCCAGCTTCAGACCGTCATCCTTCCACCCCAGTTTGCTTCTTTCCCCCAAATCAGGAAACCTCAGGAAAATTCATTTCTTCTCTCTGCTTTACTATTCCTCCCTTTTCATATTTGCCATTTCATTACCCAGAAATAATTTACTAAATGTCCAAGCATAATGTCTGACCTCCCTGAAATAATGCCTCATCAGTAGGAGAGGCTTTAATTCCAGTTTTGAGCAGAGAAGCACCTTTTGGGAATGATTTTTGCAGCCAAGTTCTAGGGGAATGCATGTCTTTTGACAAGACTTCAGAAATACAGGTGCACACCTAATGTGAGATAGTTCTGAAGGGCCAAGTCCTCCCTAATTATGAGGAGTGCTCCCAGCCACACCTGGAAAAGGCTGCACAGATGTTGTAATTGGATCAACCAGCAGTGTCCTGAATATCAGAACCAGGTGACACTGGGCTAGAAGAGCCCGGTGAGAGAACTCACAGCCCTTAAGATCACGCACTATTGGAGACTGAGTAAAGGGGACATGTTGATGACCCCAAGGGGGAAAGAAGCTATTACACTTCTTTCCTGCTTGGATTTCATGACTCTCTCCCTGGGAAGTTTCCCTTATCATGCCCTGAAAATCATGACAAAGAGCCCCAAGAGACCTGGATGTCCAGAAGACCCAAAGCTTGCTGTTCCCAAGCTCCAGACAAGGGAGAATGAGTCTCCTTTCCTGGTCTATTCCTCCACAAGGAAGGCGCTTCTGAGGTAACGTCTAGACACCTTCTGGAACAAAGTCACAAGACACCTGCCTTCTTGCCATTCAGAATCCACTGTTTCAAATGCAGCCAGGAGGAGGGGGGAGGGTAAGAAAACATCACCCAGTCTCACTGCAAGGGATGCCGGGGAGGCATCCACATTGGTAATATAGTGATGTACTAATAATATATGTATATATGTGTGTATGTATATCTGTGTACATACATACATATGTATGTGTATGTAGATATAGATATAGAGATCTTGGTTTCTGTCACAGCATTCCTAAAACTCTTATGGAAATGAGTGATAAGGGTGAAATGGGCATCTCTGTTCTAATATTTGGTCTTAGTGGCTGGTTCCTGACTCAAGGGATTCTAAGATCTTTGGGTTCTCTAGAACAATAACAGAAGCTTTCCATACACTAATGCAATGGCAGATAACTGAGGGACCCCCAATAGCTTCAGGATGGGAATTAGACCAGACTAAAGCATGATTAGAGGGTTGGCACTTCCAGCCTCGCCACTGGCCTCTAGAAAGGGGAGGACTGAAGACAGTGATTTGACCAATCATGTCAATGTGATTTGACCAATCATGTCAATGGAATGGAACTTTCCTTTGTAATGGAATCCTAAAAAATAGTGGGGCCCTGAGATCTTTTGGGTTGGTTGGTGAACACAACAAGGTTCTGGGAGGGCTTGTGCTGAGAGAGAACTTGCTCTGAGAGAGCTTGGGTGTCCCATGTCCCTCCCTGATGCCCTGTCCTATGCAGCTCTTCCATTGGACTGTTCCTGGGCTGTATCTTTTATAAACTGATAATAAGAAGTAAATGGTTTTCTTGATTCTTCTAAGTTATTCAGCAAATGATTAAACCCAAGGAAGAGGTGGTAGAAACCCTCACGACTTTATAGCTCGGCAGTCAGAGACATGAGAGGCCAGTGTGATTGGCATCTGAAACAGAGGCAGTCTGTGGGACTGAGCCCTGACCTAGTGAGGTCTGTGATAACTCTGCTTAGTGTCAGAATTCAATGAAATTGTAGAACACGCTGTTGATGTCTGGAGAGCTGGAGAATTGTTTAGTGTTGGAGAAAAACTCACACATTTGGTGTCAGAAATGGTGTTGTAAAACAGACAGCAGTATTAATACCTAGGAAGCTAGATTCTGATAAACCACCATGCAGCATTAGCAAGCCCTGTCCCCCCAGCAGCGCCTACCACAAATTCCCAGCATGCACGAGGAACTTGTTCCTCTACATCTTTCACAGGATGAAATGAAAACAACAGATTTCCAGACATCCTCTGTGAGGGCAAAGAGAAGTACAAGCCCATGGGGATGGTCATCATTAAGCAAGGCCTTGGGAGTGGGGAGGGGGTCACATATACAAGTCACGCAAATGAGAGTGGGCCCCCAAGAAAGAGGGCACCATTGGAGAACTACTGTGAACTGACTGGAGTGGGACCCAACCTTCTGCACATTCCTCCCCCCCATAATGGAACAAGAAATTCCAACAGAACTGTGCGAAGTGCTGGTTGTGTACCCCTGAGCTCTCTTTTCCCAGAGGGTCACAAGAGCAGATTCTACCACATGGAGACAAAGAAAAGGAAAGTGCTTCCTTTTTTCCTGAAAAAGCAGATTTCGGTGATCTGTCCAAAGGGTTGTTGTTAAGGAAGTCCTTTGACCTGCTGGCAAATGGGGACACTGGGGAGTGAAAGCTTTCTATGCGAATTGGGGTTTTATTAAAGCCATTTAGCCTGCTGCTTCCTGAGTCCCTCTTGTCACCCTCCTTGGCCTCTCTAAGAGAGTTAGCAGGGATATGAAGAACTCAGTCTAATTGGCCTCATGGATATCTTTGGGGACTCGATTCCAACAGCAAGAGAAACAAAAGCAAAAATAAACAAATAAGACCATATCAAACTAAAAAGCTTCTACACAGTGAAAAAAATTATCATTAAAACAAAAGAGCACCCAACTGAATGAGAGAAAATATTTGCACATCATACATCTGACAAGGGACTAATATTCAAGATCTACAAAGAGCTCATGCACGTCAACAACAACAGGAAGAACAAAAACCAATTAACCCGACCCAAAACCGGCAGAGAGCTAAACAGACGCTTCTCCAAAGAAGACTGGAGATAGATGGCCAACCGGCACGTGAAAAATGCTCGTCATCACTTATCAGCAGGGAAACGTGAACCAAAACCACAATAAGATGCCACATCACACCTGTGAGAAGGGGCCAAACAAAAATACCAGACAGATCAAGTGTTGGCAAGAGTATGGAAAATAATGGACCCTCGTTTACTGTTGATGGGATCATAGTCTAGTGTCTCTGTGTTTGTGTGTGTGTGTTTGTGCATGTGTGTTTGTCTAGTGCAAGCAAGCACAGGGCAGGTTCACTATAGATTCAAGCAGACAGATAGAGAGTCCTGGAGTCCTCAATGGATTTTTCAGGCCTTTAGTGCTCCCTCAGGTACACAGGCACGCCAGGCAGGGAGGCTATATGCAGGAGGCGGGCACAGGCCAGGCAGGGAGGCTGGGAGGCCAGCGGGCAACTGAGCCTCTCAGCAGCCCACGAATCTCCATGCTCTTTCTCTGGCCTCTCTCTGGTGTTCTCAGTCTCATGTCATCTCGTGGTCTTGCCTCAGGTCGTCCTCTGATAGCCCTGTTGCTACTGCTGCCATTAGCCTTCGCCTCTTGGCACAGGAGTGAGCACTTACACATGCGCACACCCGGTGCTCTTTAGGCCTGGGTGTCCACAGTCAAAGGCACACGTGCCCTGTGCCCACGCCTCTCTGCCCCCAGGATCCACACTAGTGGCAGAAAGGTGTAAAAAGTCTGATAACTTAATTTACCCTAAGTGTGCACCAAGTGGTTTGGAGAGGAAAATTCTGATGAAAGAGCTGTGTGTGCAATGGAGGAGAAAGAGACAGAGTCATCATGCTTTAGTCATACCCATATGTGAACTTTGGCAATGAAATCACTCAGCTTTGTAGGCTTCATGCTCTACTCTACCATCTTCTCAGGAATGCAACACTTGTCAAATGCTCAGGCCTCAGATTTGCCAGAAATTTAAACAGTCACATTAGATCACGTTTATGGGACATTGAGGGTAATGAATTCACTCTTTCATCTAGTCACCATATTATTAAGTGTCTGTATTGCTAGACCCCATGATTGGTGCTTAAAATGAAAAAAAAAAAAGGTGGAGGAGCTGTTGAAGGCTATAGGGTTTTAGAGACAGGTTGGAGTTCAGTCTCAATTAATGCCTTTTACTAACTGTGTGACCTTGAGCAAATCATTGTACTTTTCTTAACATTTTGCTTCATCTGCAAATGAGATATAATACCTGAATCACAGTGCTAAGAATTAGCTGATTGCAATATCTACATTAGTAACTAGACTTCAATAAATGTTGAAGAGTAATAGGCATCACCATTCTTGGCTTCATCATCATCATCATTTCCAGTACTACAACTTTTGAGGTTTCTTCTTTCACACAGGACACATATTTTTATTTTTTTAATAATATATATTTTTATTGTTATTTATGTCTTTTACATTTTGCATTCCCCTTGGGTAGCCCACCACCAATTCACCCGTGATCCATCTCCATGGTCCCTTGTGTTCTTTTCTATTCCATTTTGTGCCC
>PVIJ01007305.1:0-83637 GCA_004024925.1 Scalopus aquaticus | reverse complement strand
GCCCCAGGGCTCAGCCCCAGCTCATGCAAACACTGCCTGCCAGGGGGCAGCTGGGGTACCCTAAGAAGAGGGTTCTTTTTTTTTTTTAATTTATTTTATTGATTTATGCATACAAGAACTGGGGTGTTGGCCAGAGGTGTGGGGGTGAGAGGGTTCACCAGAGGCAGAGTGGGGAGCAGAACAGACAGATCTACTGAAACACACTGCTGAGGGGGACAGTGGGGAGGCAGGAGAGGTCTGCTGCGCCCTGTGGGTCAGAGCTAGCAAGAGGGCTCTTCAAGGACACCTAGGGACCTTCCTGGTGGCGCAGCGGTTGAGCGCTGCACTGTGGCGCTGTTGGCAGCACGCGATGCGGGTTCCACGCCCGGCCGGGGAGAATCCCACATGGTGCGGCAGACCTCTCCTGCCTCGCCCGCTGCGCCCCTCAGCAGTGTATTTCTGATCTGCCTGTTCTGCTCCCCACTCTGTCTCTGGTGAACCCTCTCGCAGCCCCACGCCTCTGGCCTGTACCCCAGCTTGTATGTATAAATAAATAAATCTTAAAAAAAAAAAAAAGGACACCTGGGGTGATTCACACTTCCTTTGTTCCCAGCTGGGCTCAGTCAACAGTGCTGCTGTTTTGCAAGGCTGAGGGTTAAGTCCTTGGGGCAGCACCCAGGTCGGAGGGCTGGGTGCCTCTGCCTCGGTGAACCTGTAACAAGGGTCATGACCCCCAGGAAACCTCAGCCCCAAGACAGTTAGGAAACGACCTCTTACTGGGTTGGGGCATCCGGTTTGGAGAAACTTCCCTGAGGCTTCCTCGGGTGGCCACTGCGCCTCTGCCTCCCAACCTGACCCCCAAACTCTCCAGCAAAATGTGCCAGCTGGAGGCAATTGCAGTAGCTCAGGTCCCCATTCCCCTTCCTCCCCGGGAAGCAGACACCCCTCTTCTCTGCTTACTCAGAGGCCTTTTCTTTCTGTGCAAGCGTGTGTGGCAACGCCCAGTCTCAGCTTTCTAGAACGGTTCCACTTTCACAGAACTGTGATCATTTCGGGAAATGGGGTCCCTTACAGGTAAAATGTAAGGACTCAGGTTTCTGGTTTACACCCCTGGAAGAATTTTCACATAAATCAGCTCACACTGCTCAGGAGGGAAGGACTCGGGACTGAGGGCTGTGTCTCCTCAGCCTGGGAAATGTGTTTTTCAAAACCACGTCTGTATTGATTCAAGGTCACTCTGGGCAGAGGAGAAAGAGCTGGCCAGCGCTTCCAGGTAATAATTTGTCACTTTGGGAGGCGACATTTAACCTCTTTTGCCACATACGTCCAGTGGAATGGACTGGCGCTTTGGACACAGACTGATTCAGGCTTAGCCTCCTGTCGCTGTGTGACCTTGGGCCAGTTCTTTGCCCCTCTGAAGCCTGGGTTCCTTGGAGTAGATTTTTTTTTCTGGATTTTTTTTCCCGGTTAGACTATATTTGCTATTTTTCAAATAAAGGTAAAATTCACAGAACACACAATTATTTCAAAGTGTACAATTCAGAGGGGCACTTAGTATAGTCACAGTGTTATACGATCACCCCTCTATCTATTATAGTTCCAGAACATTTTCATACTCTGTACCTCTCAGACAGCCACTCCGCGTTCCGCTGCACACCCTACCTCCCCTTCACCTTCAGCATATGTACTTCTACACTGTGGCGCTTTCTTAGGTCTCCTGGGCATGTCCCCTGCAGAGGATCGGGGTTATCCTGCACTCTCGAGAGTCAGCTGGCCTGGGACTCGGCGGGTATGTGTGCATGCACTTCTTTGAGTTTTGAGGTTCACGAAAATACCAGCACGACCAGATCATAAAACAATTCCATCACCCCCCAAAATTCCTTCCTACTGACCCCTGGTCATCAGCGTCCTGTCTCAACCCCAGCAACCAGTGATCTGCTCTCCATCCCGCTGGCTCTGGCCATTCCAGAATGTCATTTAGTCCCACAGAAGGTGGACTTTTGCCTGACAACTTTGAGACTTGGATGACCAAGTCGCTGTGTGTCTCCCAGTCCCCACCTTTTAGTGCCAAGTAGTAGTTCCAGGGTGGAGTCTCCCTGATTTGTTTCTCCACTGAAGGACCCCAGATTGTCTCCCGTTTGGGCATCTATGCATGGACCTCTAAAGGCATTCGTGTACTTGTGTGTTTTCACATCTCTCCAGTAGACACCCAGGAATGGGAATGTGCGTTGTGTGGTGAGTGTGTGGGTTTCCGCTCAGTTTGACCCTGGGGAAGTTAAACCCACATGGGCTCAGTTGCCAGCATCCATTCAATGGGTATAACGGCCCCTGCCTCGTGAGGTTATCATCATGAAGATACATGAGATAATGTATGTCAGGCACGGAGTAAGTGCTCACTAATTGTTGCCTCTTGCTCTTTTTAGCAGGGGGATCTTCATTTGTGTTTTGACACCTGGATTGGGGTGTCAGCTGACTGGTCTGGAAAGGAGGGGCTCAAACTGCTGAGAAGATCTTGATGACGGGCAGGCATGTGATGGCTGAGCCAAGTTTCAGCTGGGAAGACTGGGGAAGGCATGTTAGCAGAAAGTGCCGTGAGCAAAGGTAGGGGGACTTCTTCTATGGGGGGCAGTAGGCAGCAGTGAGAGGCATGTGTGGTTCAAGGAACGTGAAGTTTGGGCGCAGGTGGACTTGGGTTTGAGTCCTGGCTCTGCTCTCACTACCCACAAGGCTTCAGGCTTGTTGTTGGCCTGAACCCCAGTTTCAACATTTGTAAAATGGGGATAAGAAATGAGTTTCTGTAAGTACAGCCTTATCTGTCCCCACTCCTCCATCTGTACTAGGTGTCCCAGTTGTTCAGAAGTTGTTCAGAAGTTCAGCAGTTTGCTCAAGGCTTCCTGCTTTCGCTCCTCCGGGCCCCCCAGGTGCAGTTCCCCCTGGTTGGAGCGCTCACACTCCGGGTATATGGATTCTGGCTTCAGGAGATGATAAACCAGGTGCTGATACGCTCAGACCTGTGCTATGGAAAGATCACTCTGCCCACAACCCACGTGGCATGGGCTTGAGAGGTTTGTGTGTGTGTGTGTGTGTGTGTGTGTGTGTGTGTGTGTGTGTGTGCAAATTTGAAGGCTAAGAGAATGGTGAGAAATTCCCAGGCTCAGACTGGAGCATTGGGAGCCCATTGCATTCACTCCAACTCCCCCCACCCACCCATCATTTCTCTGGCATTCAGGGACCTTGTGGAAGGCCAGTTGGAGCCCACCAGGTATGCAGGAGTTGGGGGTTAGGTTCTCTCTTGGTTAATATTTCTGCTCCCTTCTCAACCCAGGCGCCTGGTTACTCTGAGCTTAGGGTTGAGGTGTAGAAGCCAGGATTCCAGAGGCTACTGCCAGAGAGGCCATAGCGAGCCACTTAGCTCCTTAAGCCTCAGTTTCCCCATCTGTATAGAACAGACACTACAGGGGTGAGAGTCCATACGATGCTCTCTACCTAGCTCTTAGGACAGGGCCTGGCTTTATAAAAACCAAGCTCTTTGATGATTCCCCTCTGCATCCCCATACTGAAGGAGGCCCTGGGGGAATAGTTTCCAAGGGCTGCTCCTGGTTTTTAAGATGATTTGGTTTAGGACTTGTGTATTTTGCTGATGGGGAACATCCAATTTCCAGGGAGAAATTCCATTTCTAGGAATTTATTTGAAACCTGTGCATAAAGATTAATATCCAACTCTATGAAACTGGTTAAATAGACGAGACATAGAATATTCTGCTGTCAGAAATATCAGAGGGATGTTTGTTGATATGGAAAGATGTTCACTATTAAGTGAAAACAATATACAAAATGATATTTGTCTATCAACAATATATATTTTAAAATTCTTGATGCTAATACTCCCAAGAGATAATAGTGGATCTCTGAGTGAGTTTTACGTTTTTCCCCTATTCTAGATTTCCTTTTCTAAATTTTCTACAATGAATGTGCATTTCCTTTGTTAAAAAAGTACTGTATTTTACTAACTTTTAAATTTTTATAATGTTAAATTATAACATTCACTATTCTATTCTTTTTAGAATTTGCTAGTATTTTTATTTACTTTTTTTTGGTTATTTATTCATTACCATTTACTCAGCATACCCTACTGTGAAAGGCAATGTAAAGATAAATACATCCTCCAATATTTGCATGCACCCCAAATTTTAGGTGCGTTGCAACAGCTCTTTTCCGGCCTCCGTGGTGGCGCAGGAGTTAAAGTCTCAGCGCTATCAACTATCGCCAGCCACTGCGGCCTGAGTTTCAGCCACTTAGCTCCTTAAGCCTCAGTTTAAGCCAGTCAGGGAGATGACCTACTCCCTGCCGAGGCACTGCCGACCTCTCCTGTCTCACCCGCTGTTCCCCTCAGCAGTGTACTTCAGTAGATCCACCTGTTCTGCCCCCCACTGTCTCTGGTGAAACCTCTTACCCATTGCATCTCTGGCCCAATTCTTGCATGCATAAATTAAAAAGAAAGAAAAAAAAATGTCATGCTCAGCGAAATAAGCCAGAAGGAAAAAGGGGGACAAAAAGAAAAATATCGAATGGTTTCACTCTTAGCAGGACTATAGGGGAACCAAATAAAAGAGAGACGTTTAGCGAGGCAGGGGGAGGATAAGGGCTCAAAACGGGGAAGAGAAGAGCACAAGGGACTATGGTTCACGGGTGAATTGGTGGTGGGAAACCTACGGGGAATATGCAGTGATGTAAAAGACATAAATAATAATACAATTCTAAAAAAAAAAAGTTTAAAGAGTTCTTTTCCTCCTCCCTCATTTATTTATTCATTGTTTCATTCCACCCATTCATCCCTAGCTTGGGGGCGTTTATTTACTTGACATACGCATGCGCATTTCTGGAGGCTGGTGGGGAGCCACGCCTCCCGACGCCGACCATTGGCTGGCTCCGCCAACGAGCCCTTGATTGGTGGCCGCGGGTCGGGCCTCGCTGCCTATCAAAGTTGGCGGGAAATAGAGGCCGCTGGTAGACATGGCGGCGGCGGCGGCTGACTCGTTTTCTGGCGGCGGCCCGGGGGCCGTGAGGCTGCCGCGGTCGCCGCCGTTCAAGGTGCTGGCGGAGCAGCTGCGGCGCGACGCGGAGGGCGGCCCGGGCGCGTGGCGGCTGTCGCGGGCGGCGGCGGGCCGCGGGCCGCTGGAGCTGGCGGCCGTGTGGATGCAGGGCACGGTGGTCGCGGCGAGCGGCGGCGAGGCGCGGCTGCGGGACTCGAGCGGGCCCTTCTCGGTGCGCGGCCTGGACCGGGTGCCGCGCGGGCGGCCCTGCCTCGCCCCAGGTAACGCCGGACTCGCGCCGGGCTTGCCCGACAGTCCCCGCCGGGCGCCCTGCCTTCCGCCCCTCCCCGCGCGAGCGCAGCGCCCGCCGCGCGCGGAAAGCGGGTTCCCAGGGGCCAGCGCCGGCCGCGGCGTTTCCCCGGCCGGCGGGAAGATGCTGGGAAGCGCCCGCTCAACCCTAACTCAAGGCCCTTTTCCCGGAAGCCCTCCAGCGCCTCTCCTCCGGGAACTGCCTTCCGCCTCCCCGCCAATGTGGCCCCTTTTAAACCAGTGCGGCTCATACTTGAGGGTGCACCCCGCCCCCCTTGTTAAATCTGGGGCGCTGGACTCCACCCTCCTGCTTTCTGAGGCCGGAGTCTGGATGAGGGTGAAATTTGCATTTCTCACTCTTGCGTGGGGAAGCGCCGCTGCAGCACTTCGGACCCCTGGGCCCGCGCCACCCGCTGCCCCAGGCCGGACCTTCGCTGTTACCTCCTCAGTTTTGGGAGGACTTTCTGGCCCTGCCCTTTTCCAGCTGAGCTCCCCAGAGCACTTTTCTGAGCCTTTCTCCTTTTCCTGTCCTGCCTCTATGGAAAGGGCTCCCCATTCCGCTCCTCGCCCCGCACCCTCCCCAGGACAGTTGAAAATGGCCTGAACACAGCTCCTGGTTACACTGGGAGTGAAGTAAGTGTGACTGTGCTTACTTACAATGAATTACTGCTGCTTCCCTCTCGGGGTATCCCCACCCCACTGTTAGGCCTCCTTCACTCTGCCCTCTGCTTCACCAGGGATCTAACGCCCCCAGCACTCTGCCAGCTACTGCCTCTCTCTGCCCTGGCCAAGAGAGGCTAAAGATGTCTTTCACATTTCAAACAGTTGCACAAGTCACAAGATTTCCCGACATGTGAAAAGCATAGGAAATTCAAAGAGCGGTCAAGTTTTAATCGAGCACTTTCACTCTAGGAAACATCTAGGCTTGTTTCCCATTACAGCTACAGGCTTGAGTAGTTTTGGCAGAGACCCTCTGGCCCTTTATAAACAAGGTTTGCCGGTTTTCTTCATGTCTGAAGGTGTGTATTTACCAGGTGAGATGCATAAAAGGATGATGCAGGTACAAACACATCTGATCACTCCATTTTGATGAAAAAGTACATAAATACATTACAGGAAATTCCATATAGGAAACTTTAGACGGTAAATATTTGCTACTTTTTTTTCTATGCCAGTATTACTGTCATTTAGAACTTAAATACTGGTTTCAAGTATCCCTATAAAATAACTTAAAATACTGGGAAAGAATTTCGCTATAAACAAGATTGTTGTGTTAGAAATAGACTGGGTGTGTTCTGTAACAATGCCCATTATAATGCCTACACTTTGGGTCTTGACCGCCAGGCCATGCTCCTTGGAGGCAGGCAGGGGCAGTCTCCCTCCCAGCCCTGACTTAGGTTTGGCACCAGCAGGTACCTAGCAGGCACTGAGGATTGGTGAACCTGCCTCATTTACTCCCTGGCCTGAATGCCTGTAGGCAGGGACTTTTTCATTTCCTTTTGCTGATTAATACCGAGTTTTGATTGACAGAGCCCAGTCGCTGCCTTCAGGAGGTGAGTCAGGAAAGTAAGCAGGCCACTAAAACAGAAATATTATAGGCTTGAGCATGATGCTGTGGCACAGCAGAGGGACTCCTGATCCAGGCTTGCAGGGGTAAAGAGGACTTCCTGGAGGAGGTGGCCTGGAAGGATGGTGGCTTTATCTATAGGGACACACCCTCCCACATTGCCTGGACTGAGGCAGTCCTGGGAAACTGGTCACTCTGGTCACTCAGTGGCAGATGGTCAGGACCTTGAAACACTGGTGCAAAGGCTGGCAGGTGAGCCAGCCTGGTCTTTGGGGCAGCCTGGGGCAAAAGGGGAGGGGGCAGTGGAGAAAGGTGGGAGGGCTCCCATCCTGCCGAGCTGTTGGTGGAATGTCTCTGCCTCAAGCTGACCTTTAATGAGAGCATCACAGCAGCACTGCCCCGCCCTTCTCTGGAACATCCAGCGGTGTGTTTCCATGCACGTCAGGTGCCGCAGGTACAGAATTGAGTCAGCTCTCCCTGCCCTCAGGTCTGCAGGCGAGCGATTGCCCTTGATTGGTGGGAACTGCATTTGAGAACAGTCTGCAGCCACAGGTTGAGGGTGCTTGTGAAGAAAAAGCAGCTGGGGGCCACTGATGTGGCCCAGGCCAGCCAAATGCCAGCCCAAGGGAGGGGCATGGTGGGGAAGAGAAGGGGAGACCTGAGAGGGGCGGCTTGTGGGCTAGAGGGTTGGGTGGGACCAACAGGACTGGCCCCTGGCGTCTCCTGGGGAGGAAAGTGCCTAGCGAGCCAGGTTCCCGAGGAGTCTGGTGACTTTCCTGGCTGGGATCTCCTGGGGCTTGGCCTTCCTTTCCTGGGTCTCCGGGTGTTCACTTGCTGCGGGGTTCATTTCTACCTGTGCTTCAGGACCACTCGGTGGGTGAGGCTGGCCTATTTTCAGGACTGGCCTCTGTCACCGAGGAGCCACACGTTACTTGCTCAGGTAGAATCTGGAGATGGATGCGGAGAAAGCTGAGAACATCCTGCCGGGGCTTGAAAGCCACAGAGGCCAGCGCCTGTTGGCCTTCGGGGTCGGGTAGGCATGTGACCCAGCCCAGGCGCTGGAAGTGGGGGCCCGCCATGGGCCTGGCTGCGTGCCCGCCCTTCCTGCTGGGGTTTTTTTTGCACAATTGAGTTTTGTGTGGTTAAGCCTGGCCAAGTTTTGCTTTCAAGGAGAGCCGCTTCCTCAAGGGAATGGGAAGCGCGTCTCGTCTCGGTGAATGTGTCATTAGATGCTCGTGATGGCAGCCGCCCTCCTGCCAATTCGCTCCTGTGTGCCTGGCCAGTGGTCCGAAGCGGTGGGGACTAGGTCTGGGCAGTTGGAATAAGAGCAGGGCAGGCAGGAGGGCTGCCTGCTGGCTCTTCTGGCCTCGAAGGAAAATTGAGTTTGCTGTGGGCTGTTGGGGGTATCTTTGCAGAAAGAGAATGGAACCGTGCAGAGCGGCCAAAGTCTGTGGCACTGAGCAAATAACAAAGACCCGCGGGAGGGCTGGGTTTTCTGTCTCTGCCTTAGAACAGTCTAATAACAGTCTAATAACGCAAACTCTGATGGGCAGAGTGCTGTGAGTGAGGGTCACTTGCTGCAATTTTTTTTTAAGATTTATTTTTATTTATGCACAAAAGAACTGGGGTGCAGGCCAGAGGTGCCGGGGCGGGGGAGTGAAAGGATCCACCAGAGACAGAGTGGGGATTAGAACAGGCGGATCAACTGAAATACACTGCTGAGGGGAGCAGCGGGGAGACAGGAGAGGTCTGCTGTGCCCTGTGGCTCAGCTCCCTGGCCGGGGACTGAACTCAGGACGCAGTGGCTGGTGATAGCTTGATCACGCCGAGACTTTAACCCCTGCACCACCAGGGAGGCCCTTGCCACCATTGTTAAAAAACATTTTAAAACCAGAAACCAAAGAAGAAATGCTGTCACTCTCCAGGGTAAATGTTGGACTTGTTGTCTGTAATTGGATTTGATCACAGACAGCATTTTGGTATCTACTCTCTGCAATGGTTTTCCCTCCACTTTGCCTCTGATACAGCGAAGCCCCCTGAAGGCCTAGTCTCTGGTCTTTGGTGTGGGTCACCGGCTCTTCTTCCTCAGGAAAGTATGTGATGGTCATGGGTGTGGTCCAGGTGTGCAGCCCTGAGCCCTGCCTGCAGGCGGTGAAGATGACGGAGCTCTCCGATAATCCCATCCATGAGAGCATGTGGGAACTGGAGGTGGAAGATTTGCACAGGAACATTCCTTAGGTGTGCTGGAGCCCTGGGTAAGAAAATAGAATGTCTGAACCCACTTAGGAGCCATGTGGATCCTTTTATACCATGTGGATGGTGTTCCCGGAGCACAGAGAGCTTTGCTTTGGCTGACCCGGGAGTCCGGATGTCGGATTTCTAGCTGCTGGGACAGTTCAGTTAACTCAGCCTCCACTGCCCTTTGCTGTGGCGACTGACTGCTGATGAAAAGCATCTGTTTTGTTCTCACTCACCCCTCCTTCCCCCCTTGTTTTTGTTTTGTTTGTATGTTGTAATTCTCTCTCTCTCTGTTTCTCTCTAGCACCCAGGAGTTTCCAGCCACATTTTCCAAATTTTACCAGTGATGGTGCTTTTTGTGTTGCTGCGGGACCCTGTTTTACATGCAGAATTTGAATCTCACCGAGCCCCTGGCTGCCTCAGGGCGGTGAGGGCAGGAAAGCAAACTGCAGGGAAAGTTCTGACATCAGCTCTGAGTCTCCTCTGTCAACAACCTCCACAACCAGTTCGCAGAGCCAATGGCCTTTGCTAGCTGCAGGCACCGCCGCGTCAGCCTCAGCTTCAGATGCTGGCACGGGTGAGGGTCCTTCTCCTTTCCCGGGGAGGCTGATGCCCGCTGCACCCCCCTTCACCTGAGATGGTGAAACACTTTCCAAAATTTGTGTTGAAATTAAAGTCAAGCTTGAGCGCGACTTCCAGGCATTAGCTAGACTTCAGCCTCACGGCTTTTGGTGAGACGCATGGGGGCCCTCTCGGTGTAGACGCCTGACTGTGTGTGGAATGACTGGTTGACGTCACTGCTTTGGATGTCAGGTTTCTGCGCTCTGCTTCTGACCAGGCCCCCTGTTTTTGCCACGAATTGTAACTATCAGGGGAGTCAGGTTCTGGTCCTACATTGCTGTAGCATTTTGCTTTCATCTTCTGCCTCTAATAAATTATTACATGTGCTGTATGTTTTTTTCAAATAGACCATTTTTTAGAGCATCTTTAAATTTATAGGGGAAAAAAGAGAGCGCAGCCTTCCCCTGCACTCCCTCCCTCAGCTGCCCCTAGCGTTAGTCTCTTGCACTGGTGTGGTGCATTGGCTACTGCTACAGGGCAGGGAGGGGGCACCCCCGAAACCCCAGACCTGCCCTGTTCTAAATGGGTTCTGCCATCCACCGCATCAACACAAAACATGTAGGACCTTTTGTGGAAAGAAACTTTAATACAACTAGAAAGGACAGAGAAGACAAAGACTATAGTATCTATGTCAAGCACCCCATGTTATCCAGCTCCTCGTGGGTAAAAGTCCACCCAAACGGGATTGGCCCAAAGCAAGTCTCGAAAGCCTGCCACAAGTCTGGAACAGCTTTTGGCAGGGACCCACCCGTAAGGGTCAGAAACAGCCAGACAATTCTGGGAGGAACAAAATACCGTTCGGCAGGGACCCATCCAAAAGGGCCAGAAACAGAAAGACAATTCTGAGCAGAACAGAACAAAATCAAAACCAAAATCAACACAGCCATCGTCAACTTCCCCACGGGTCTCTCCCCCACGTCTCTTTCAGTCAGTCCAGGCCAGTGCAGCTTCTTTACAAGTCTCTCTGCTCCTTGGGCCTCTTCTGGCCTCCATCCTGCTTGCGTCTCCTCCTGTCTTCTGTCTGTGTGTTCTGTCTCCAATGTGAGTGTCCCTCCAGCTTCTTATATCCTGCTCAGTTCCAGGCTACCTTGGGTGGGACAGGGAACCTGGGACATACCCTTTTTCCTGGGGACCACCCTGTTACACTACAAGTAGGGAGCCAAATACACACCTGGCAACTAAAGCCCGTAGCTGACGTTAGGGACAACTCTCTGTGGCACACAGTTCTACAAGTTTCACAAAAGCATCCCACCGCCTCATCATAGGGAGGGGGCACCCTCCCTCTTTCCCTGACGCCCCACTTCGCCTTTCCAGAATGTCATGTGGTCGAAATGATACAGTGTCGTTTTCCAGCTGGCTTCTTTCTCTTAGCAACATGCATTTAAGTTTTCTCCATGTATTTTTGTGACGCGATAGCGCGTTGCTTTTTATCGCCAAGGCCCACACCATTGCACAGATCTACCCGAGTCTGTTCATCCATTCAAGGACAGATCTTTGAGTCCAGCTTTGGACAATTATTAGTAGAGCTGCTATTAAACACTTGTGTGTGGACATGAGTTTTCAACTCACTGGGGTGACGCCTGGGAGCACGATTGGCAGTCACGTGGTGAGAATATTTAGCCTTGGAAGCCGGCCTGTCTGCCTTAGTCCACTTGGGTTGCTATAATAAAACACCATAGACAGGGGCCTTACACAGCTGAAACATTTCTCAAAGGTTCTGGAGTCCTTGGTCAGGGTGCCAGCAGACAAAGTGCACTCCCTGGCTCAGAGATGGTGTTTCCACAGGGCCCGGGGGGCCCTTTATCAGGGCACTAATCCCATCAGGAGGGGCCCACCCGAATGACCTAATCACCTCCCAAAGACCCATCACCTAACACTGTATTTGCAGTTAGGTTTCAACATGGGGTGGGGGGGGAGGGGAGGAAGCATATTCAGTCTCTAGCGCCTGCTCCCCAAGTGGCTGCACCATTTCGCCTTCCCACCCACCACATATGAGTGTTCCCCTTGCTCACACCCTCCAGCATTTGGAGCTGTCCGTGTTTGGAATCTGCTGTTTTTAGACTACACCATTTTCTCTTAAAGGTGAGGCTAATTGGAAAGTGCACATTGTGCGTGTGTTTTTATTACTGATCTGCATTTATTGGCCACTTGATTCTCGTCTCCAGCTGTTTTTTGGCCAGCGTTTGGGGGTTGCGGGCAGTGACACTGAGTGCTGCAGCTCCGGAGACTTTCAGGAGTGATGGAGGAGACAGGATCACAAGATTTGACCCACACAGGAGGTGGGGGTAGAGGGGATTAACATAATCACTTCAGACATGTGTAAGAACCTGTAGGGAGTGTGAGGAGTGTCAGGACAATCTCTGAGCCCTTTCTAATGCTGATTAACAGCAAATAAGCCGCTCCCAGGAGGTGTGAGCCCCTCCCTACGAGAAGACTGGATCAGTGCCATCTCTGCACTGGCTCTGGCTGGGGCGCAGCATCACTCTGCCCACCTGTGCCTATGCAGGTGTCCTTTGCACCAACTCTCTGTCCCTGTGCAGAGCAGCGGCCTTCCTGCCTGCCCGTGGCTGGGACTTCTCCTCACTGACCTCCCTTTGGGCAGCTCTCCTCAAGGCTGCCTGCGACCATGCAGGCCTCTTAGCAAACCTGTTCCTTTCAGGGCAGCTCTTCCTGCACACTTGAGCCTACGCAAGTGCTCTCTGTTCTTCTGTCTCCTTCAATACACTTGTTCTTCAAATATATTCAATGCCTCTGTGTCTTGGAGAAACTCATCGCGTGCTGCTGAAAGGGGAGCTCTGGTGAAACCTTTCCCAGAGTGAACCCAAGAACCCCATTCTCTGTCAACTCTACAAATCTACACCAACAAGGAGCCCTTCATCTATCCTTCAATTTGCGATGTGACTGTGAGCAAGTTACCTAACTTCTCTGTGCTTTAGTTTCCTGGTAATAAAATGCAGATTATATGACACCCACCTCATTGCATTTACATAAGGAATAAAATGAAGATGCGTGTAAACCACCTCTGCATTTGGAGCCTCCCTGGTGGTGCAAGGGGATAAGTCTCAGCACCGTGAATCTATCAGTAGCCACTGCAGCACAAGTTCTATCCCCGGCCAGGGAGCTTCCCACATGGCGCAGCAGACCTCTCCTGTCTCCCTGCTGCTCCCCTCAGCAGTGGATTTTAGTCAGTCCGCCTGTTCTGCTTTCCACTATGTGTCTGGTGGGTCCTCTTACTGCCCACACCCCGGCTCTTGTATGCATAAATAAATAAATAAACGAACCACCTCTGCGTGTGCCAGGCAATTGTTGCTGCGAGGAATAATATGTTATTACTTACATCATCAGTCGCTGAAAAAAATTCATCAAGTCGTTTTAGATGGACAGAAGAATTGCAAAGACAGCGCAAAGAGGACAAATATACCCTCATCCAGGTCCCTTTATTATTAACTTCTTAAATCAGTATGGCACATTGGTAACAATGAAGCAATAGTGTGATGTTTTGATGTACAAAGTGTATGCTTTTTCTGACTTCCTTAGCCTTTTTTCCCCTCTAATGTCCTCTCTCTGTTCCGGGATCCCGTCCAGGAGAACCCACCACATTTAGTCATCCCGTCTCCTGACGCTCTCCTGGCGGGGACCGGCCGTCAGCTGCTTTTAATTATTGACGTTTCATCTTGATGTATTCCATGGGCTCTCTTGCTAGAGGATTCCTGCTAAAACTTCATTCCAAGGTGATGATGAGGTACCCAAGAAGTAGCCGGGAGCCGGGTATGTGAACTCCTTAGAGCCTAAGACTGAAGCCCGCCCTCCTGCCGATAAGGCTCCCCTTATCTGAAACCTGCTTTTCCGCTCATAGTGACTGGCTGCTGAGAACCTCCTCGCCATATCCTGCCCCGTCTGTCTTCGCCTCACTTCTGGGAAGTAATGCCCGACTGAAAAACGCCGATGGGGCTGATACCTTTGCTTGGACGGTGCTCTGCGCAGGAGCCAGGGAGGTGGGGAGGGCAGGGCCTCCCCTGCACCCCGCGAGGCCGGCTCCCTGGTGCAGCAGTGGAGGTGTGCACCTCAGCATGCTGGCCCAGCCTGCGGTTTCCCTGAATATTAATAACTCTCACTGTTTCGGCCAGCGTTTCCTTCTTGACATCACCCAACGCTTCTGGGTGCCAAATCAGAGTAGGTTTATCAGCAAGCACCCCTAGGCAGGCCAGGGCGGCGTGTGCTGAGGCAGTGTCGCTTCCCTTTTGAAATTGGCTCTTTTCTAAGAACTGAAAATAAGCAAGCGAGGCCGTGACTTCACTTTTCTTGGAACTGCTTTACATTAGAAAAAAAAATAAAACCCTCATTTGGTTGGTTTTGGATCTCTGAGTTCCCTAATTCTTTCTGTTGCCTATTCTTGTAAAGCTGAAGTTTTACTGCAAAATCCTTGGCCATCAGGTAGAGCAGAAAGGGGCAGGAAGGACCTCCTGGACTGGTCGGGTCTTTCGTCTCCTGTATATTTCTGGCTTAAGGGTCGAGGGGAGAAGAACCCGGAAGACTCGCCATGTGCACATTCATGCTCAAATGCCAAGGGTCCCAGCCGCGGCCGCGTGGCCCCCAAACCTCAGGCCACACACAACCCAAATGCAATGGACACTGGCCGCTCGCAAGGGTCAGGGGGCGTGTGCTTTTCCGCCACCTACGTCCAGCAGCCGTCTCGGGGCCCTGCACCAGGACGTCTTCAAGGGACCTCTCCTGCTTGGCCTTAAGGAGCGAGTGCTTGGCTACACCTGGCTGCAGCCCTGCTCCTCCCTTGCCCGGCTGGCGCTGGGCTGGCAGGTCAGTCCTGAAGTGGACATAATTCGTCTTCCCGAGATGACCCTGTCACCGGAACAGGCCAGATGTCCCTCCTCAGCGCCGCAGACAGGCACACACACTGTCCCGCTGCCCCGTCGGGTCTCCGTCCACATGGGGGCTCTCCAGAGGTGTCTGTGTCTTTCTTGCCTCCCTGTGTCCCCAGCATGGGACATCACACACGTCTGCCAGGAAGTGCTGGGAACAGCTGGTTTTCGGGCGGGAAGCCAGGGGGAGCACACAGCCAAGGCAGCGCCCTGGAACTTGCAGGGTACACAACGGCTTTCCAGTGACTGGCGCCCCCTTCCCTCCAGGCTGAGAGGCCCTTTGAATATGCGCTCCAAGTGGTTTGTAACGAGCCTCAGGGCGCTGGCTACCAAGCACACTGCAGTTCCCAATGTAAAGGTAAGACAGGCTGGAGGGGCCTCCCTGGTGGCGCAATGGGTTAGCGCATGGCTGTGGAGCTGTCGGCGGCTGCGGCGTGAGTTCGATGCCCGGCCAGGGAGATTCCCACATGGCGCAGCAGACCTCTCCTGTCTCGCCCTCTGCTCCTCTCAACAGTGTATTTCGGTCGATCTGCTTGTTCTGCTCCCTGCTCTGTCTCTGGTGAACCCTCTCACTGCCTCACACTCTGGCCTGCACCCCAGCTTGTATGCAAGAATAAAATAAATCCTTACAAAAAAAAAAAAAAAAGACAGGCTGAAGGGAGAGGAGAAACACAGTCAGAAAACGGGGAAAGGTGTGGTCTGGGCAGACTCTGAAATGGTTGTCCTCTGAGAATCACTGAACTCCTCATGATAACGCAAATCAGTCCAAGTGCCCTGTGCCAGGGGCGGCCCAGATGCCCCCGTCTCACCTCGCTTTACGGCCAGTGCCCGGGAGGTGTATCTCCTCCAATGTGCGGCTGTGGAAACTGTGGTCACAGAGGATGCAGGCACAGAGATGCCCAGGGCATCTGGCCCGCAGGCTGCGACCAGGCAGGTCTGTGCCAGGGGTTGCCCCACGATGCTGGGGAGGCAGCAGGCCTGGGTTCCAGAGGGCTCGATGAGAAACTCCCACTCGCTCTGGGCGCTCAGGGTCATTACACTTAGGTGCTAGCACCCCCTGCCTGCAGGTATGGGCAGAGCAGCCCTGAGCCTCCAACACGGGGTAGCAGCCAGCAACCAAGATGAAAAGCCCCAGAAGGAAGCAGAGAACAAAAGTCCCCCACCCCCGCCGCCCGGGACCCCGAGGAAGCCCTGCGGCTGTCCACTCGAGTTTTGCCCGTTATAGCCAAACCATCTTGGCGGTGGGGGCGGGATGGGGGTGGATTTGGCAACCAACTGGGTTCCTGCTTTGGAACACCATCCCTCCTGCTGGCGACCGGGTGCCCCAGGAGAGTCCTCCACATTTCTGAGCTTATTTCCGTCATCCGTGAAGAAGGGGTGATTTGGGGTCACAGAGGGCAAGTAGCTGGTCCACGAGCTGTCACTGGAATCCAGGCGTCTCTGTGGAGCTCAAAAGACATTCCCTCCATCAGTCTTTCTGTAGCCAAGCACTAACTGAGCTGGGTCCCAGCTCTGGGACACACACGGCCGGGGGAGACTTGGGCTGCTCCCGGCACACTGGAAACTTGAGTCTCTGGCCTCCTGCTCTGCCTCGTCTGGCTAGAGCCTGAGAAAGACCTCGCTTCAAGGATTTGTGATTGGGTTGAACTCACCAGGATGATCCAGCTCAAAGCCCCATCTATCACACCCGCAGGCCCCACCACATAAGGCGGCAGCACGCAGCTCCAGGTTCCAACGCCAACACCTTTCGGTGGGAGGGGTAAGTTCTGCCTACCCAGTCTGTCCCCTGCCCCCAAAGACTCACGTCCACCCCCAATATAAAACACATTCGCCGGGCCCCAGGGTCTCCGAGGATCTCATACCTTTTACAGCACCAATTCTAAGTCCAAAAATCTCATTTAAATCTGTCAGTAAAAGACCCCGAGTGGGGCCTCCCTGGTGGCGCAACAGGTTGAGCACAGCGCTGTGGAGCTGTCAGCAGCTGCGGCGTGAGTTCAATGCCAGGCAAGGGAGATTCCCACATGGTGCAGCAGACCTCTCCTGCCTCGCCCGCTGCTCCCCTCAGCAGTGTATTTCAGTCAATCTGCCTGTTCTGCTCCCCACTCTCTCTGGTGAACCCTCTCGCCGCCCCACACCTCTGGCCTGCACCCCAGCTTGTATGCATAAATAAATAAATCTTTACCAAAAAAGAATGCAAAAAACAAACAAACAAAAAAGACCCCGAGTATCATCATGGAAACCATCTGCATCTAGGGGAGGCTCAGAGTCGGGGGCCCTTGCTCTCCATCTGCGAACCCACGGAACTCAAGAAACAAGTTAATCTGCCCCCAAAATAAAATGGGCAGCACCCCAGAGGGGATGAGTCTAGTTCTGTCCCTGATCCAAGGACAAGAAAGACGAAGACGGGGAAAGAACAAAGAGACCCCACCACCTAGAAGCGGAGCACAAAGCTTCACTTCCAGCAGGACAAATAGGAGAAAGATTTTCACACCAAACTCTGCGCCCATTGAGATGGGGGAAAAACAGAACCAGAAGTTTGCATCCAGTAGTTAATGAATGTTCTAGAAAGGCCAGGCCCAGGTCTTCCAGTGCTCAGCTGAGCTGCCTTTCTTTGGCTACAAAGACTTTCCCAGGGAGCCGCCCCACCCAGGCACCCTGCACCCCAGTTACCCCACACCTGGGCCTCCGGACTGTCTAAACTGGGTGGCTTTTAACCTTGTCTCTCTGCCCACACCTTTAATTAAGCCTGTGTGGGTGGGGCTCTGGGAAATAGAAGCCTTTAGAAACCTCCCCAAGTGAGTCCTGTAACCGACCAGGTGGAGCAGACACCGGTCTCTGCTCAGGTGGAGCCTGGGTTCCCAGTGGGGACGGGGCTGCCAGGCTGACAGCTGAGCCCCCCTCCTCCAGCAGGGGCCCACCCAGAGGTCCGGAGGGACGTGGCTTTAGGCAGAGAAGGAAGTGAAGCGCCTAGGGGTCCTGAGGACCAGGACCAAGGCCCATCACCCCAGCTTCCTGGAGGAGGAGGAAGAGGAGGAAGAAGGGGAGAAGCAGAGGATGGAAAAGCCCCCACAGAGCTACTGGCCCAGCCACCTCCTGGCAATTTTGGATGTCCAGGCGCTGGGCTGTGGCTAAGGGTGCCCTCTGATCTCGTTGTTAAAAGCGAGTCCATTTAAAGGGAGATCAAAAGTGAAAAGTCGCATGGGTCGTGCATGAACAACTGATGCTCGGTGGCATCTGCTTGTCCTGGAGGACAGAGCTGCCCAGCGCCGTGGCCGCCAGCCCTCGCAGCTCCCGAGCACGTGACGTGGCTGGGTGGTGTGGCTGGTGATGACAGCTGCCCCCCGCTCCCCCAGCGGGGTCGGTGTATGGTGATAGCTTTTGGTGGCTGGAAAGGGGGCAGGAGAAAACTGCAGTGGGAAACCCACCAGCACCCCTCAGCCAGGCCAAGGTCAGCACCAACACAGTCACGCTAGTCCATGCCCTCAGCCTGGCAGGATGGGCACTTTACCTCTGGGGTCTCCTCCCCAAACCTGTACCCCCATCTATTCATGTAAAATCAGCACATCCCAGCTGAGGGACATGCGACAAAACAGCTGACCTGGGAACTGTCAAGGTCATCAAAAGAAAGGAAAGTTTTTATTTTTTAAAGATTTATTTATTTATGCAAACAAGCTGGGGTGTAGGCCAGAGGTGTGGGGTGGTGAGAGGATTCACCAGAGACAAAGTAGGGAGCAGAACAGGCGGATCCACTGAAGCACACTGCTGAGGGGAGCAGCAGGGAGACAAGAGAGGTCTGCTGCGCCATGTGGGTCAGCTCCCTGGGTGGGGATTGAACTTGTGCTGCAGTGGCTGTGGACAGCTTCATAGGCTGCAACTTAACCCGTTGCGCCACCAGGGAGGCCAAGAAAGGAAAGTTTATAAAACTAAGCCAGTGACAAGCCCTAGAGATCTGACTGAGACCTAGGCTGGGGCGAGGGTGGGGGGAGAGGAGAGAAGATGTGGGGGGAGGGCTACACGGCCCCTGGGGAAGGACAGCGGGTGCTGCCTCGGTGGAGGGTATCTCCTTGGTGGAGGGTGTGTTGTGGTCACGGGCATCCGAGGAGGTGTGAGCCTGTGCTTCTGAATCACACAGTGTCGTAAACCAGTGTGACCTCAACTAAGGAAACCAGGGAACCTGGAGACTCCCACAGCCGAGATGCTGGATTGTTCTAGACCAACACCAGGCCGCTAGTCATGTGGGTCAGCAAGCATATGACTAGTGAGTGAGAAATAGCACATAGCGCAGGATCCTAGAACAGAAGAAGGACAGCAGGAAACATGAAGGGAGTTGAACAGCAAACGCACTTTAGTGAATAACGTGTTAACATCAGCCCGTTGCTGGTAACAAACACGCCGCGTGAGGCAGGCTGTTCACATTGGGGCCCGGGAGTGGGGTGCAGAGGGACTGGGCGTGGGGTATATGAAAAAATGCAAGCTGCCCAGTTAAATTTGAATTTCAGATAAGGACTTTTTAAGTATATCATGTCCCATGCAGTATTTGGGTTTAGTGAGGCAAAAATATCACCCATTGTTTACCTGACATTCAAATTCAACTGGGTTCCCACTATTTTATCTGGCAGTCCAACTGAGCCAACTGAATTTTTATTTCTACTTCATTTTCATGAATTTGAATTTAAACAGGCACTCTGGGCTAATGGCCCAGAACAGCCTGCTTTGCCCTGAGGTAGGCAGTTAAGAAACTCAGTCAGACAGCAGAGGCAGAGCGGGCAAGGCCGGCTCAGAACTCTCCCTCCAAGGCCAGTCCCCTCTCACCTGGCCCACCTGGTTCCTCAGGTGCCTAAGGGGCCGCAACCTGGGGCCTGGGGCTTAGAGATGCGTCTGAGAGATCCCCTACTTTGCAGGTGGGGGCAGTGGCACGTGCTGAGACCAGTGCTGGGGCGCCACCAGCTTGGCTTGCCTGAGGTCGCGTGGCTGGGTTTTCTGCTCAAGGCCTCTGCGGGGGTGGGGCTGGCGAGCTATTTTCAGGAAGAGCCCACTTCCTACGGCCTTCAGGTTGTTGGCAGAATTCAGCTCCATGTGGTTTCATGGCTGAGGTTTCCACCCCCTTGGGGCTTAAGTCAGAGGCTGCTTTTAACTCCTAGCCACCACCCACATTCCCCTGCCACGCACCCCACCAGCTTTTGCCAGGAACAGTGTCCAATTCTTGCTCTGCCGCCAATCTCGGGCTCGCTCACCTGCCCCCCAAACCCCCAGCTCCTCCAGCCAGGGGAGCTGCCGTGGGCTCTATCACACCTTCACGTTCCCCGGAGCCGTCCTTGGTCAGAGGGGGATTGAGTAACTGGGAAAGGGGGTGTGTGTACACCAGGAGGGGACCTGGGGGTCCCCTTCGGATCTACCCCAAGCACTTGCCACAACGTTGGGGGCTAAACAGGCTCTGGAGGCCGCCCACGTGGCTTCAAACCCCAGCTCCCCGCCACCCCACATGCAGGGCCCTGGTGCAGACACTATGTGAGCCTCTGCTTCCTCAGCTGCAAAATGGGAACAAGAATGAGCTTGTTACGCTTGTCCCAGGAGGACTCTGACAGGTGGGCACCCGGGCCGGGGGACGCAGCGCCTCCCTGGGCCTTGCCATCCGGCCTGGTCCTCTGGATGTGAGAATGGCGTTTCCCTGCCTTTCCCACATTCCCTTCTTTCTGGCCCTACTCAGGGGGGCTCTGTCAGGAGAATGAGCTCCCTGGCTCCAGATCTTGGTCTCCCCAGTTTGGCAGTCTTCCCCAGACTTGGCTGGGGGAAGAAAGGTCGGGGAAAAATCTTTTAAAAAATGTATGTGTGTAATAAAATGTATATCCAATTCCAACATAAATCATGGGTGTGCTAGCAAGCCTGAGGCCGGGAATGCAGGCAGGGGAGGGGGCAAGGGATGGTAAAAGCAAAACTGCATCTGCCGGCTCCCTGCTGCCTCTGCGAGGCCCCACGAGGCCTGGAGACCCCGGCCTGAGCATCCTGGTGAGGTGCTGCCTTATTGACCCCATGGTTCTGGGCCCTTCCTCCCCAGTTTGCTTGAAAACCTTGCGAACTTATTAATGGAGAGGGAAAGAAAGCGGGATCTCGGGTAATCTGCAAGCCAGCAGACAGCTCTGCAAACGTTCCAACATGGGTGGTTCATAGCTAATTGGAAAAACATGTCTCCTGTCAGTTGCCTGGATCTCGGCAGTGCCAGGGCCATAAGTGTTCCCAGAAAGTCCAGGGGTGCAGCCAGCACCCGGGGTGGTCAGCACCGTGACAAAGGGGACAAAGGACCCATGCCTAGGTTTGAGGGCCCATCAGGGGCTGCCAGTTCGGCCTGGGGGTGTAGGGGCCGTCTGTCACCAGTCTGCCCGATCAGGGCACAAGGTGAGGCACTGGGCACAGCAGAGGCGGCGGGGTCCATCTGGCTTTAACTTTAGCTTTCAGAGCAAAAGGTTCTGGAAGCCAAGCGTGGGACCCAGGCAGGAAAAGGAAACCACCACCATTTAAGGCCTGGATTAGAAGCCCAGGACGGGGTCCCCCATCCTCTCTCAAAGTTATTTTCAGAGATGCAGAAGCTGACGGCCCTGCTTTCTCTTCCTTGTCGGGGTTCTCTGTAAAAGAACGTTCCCAGGGACAGATGATCTAGCTGGGCCCTGGGCCCACAGAGTCCTTCAGAGGAAAACGCAGCCCAGTTCGCTCCACCGCTGCAGAAACAGAGGCCTGACCTCGGCCCGGTCAGCAAGACGGGCGTGGCCTCGTGCCTTTGACGGCCGGTCCCTGGGCCTCCTCTCTCAGAGCTGCCGAGGGGTAATATACAAGGTGGGGAGAATCATGGGCCCCTGCCCGGGATGGTTTCAGGACCGACGGCAGCACCCCCAGACGAGCTTCTCCGGAGGGGCACGGATCACGAGGCGATGCAGCTACTGGGGTCTGCGAGTTTGTGGCTCCCTCTCTCCTGTCTCTGCTTCCTCATGAAACCCCGAGAGGCTTTGCAAGAAAGGGCGTTGCAGATCCCAGAAGGCAGCAGGGGATGGCGGTCCCCAGTTAGGCTGGCTGGAGCCCAGGGAATGGGGCCTCGGAGGTCCCTGGCCTGCCAAGCACCCGATTTCCTCCAGGGAGGCCTCCAGCAGGGAGGCAAAGGATTGTCAGCTCTCGTCCTGCTCCAGACAGGCCACTGGTAGTGACCCTCCTCCTACTAGAGAAAACTGACCCCATGATGAAGTTCAAATGCATGCCCCTCTCACCAAGGGCATGGCAGGGTGAACCAAAACGCAGAGGGTAGATTAGCCAAAACACGGAGGGTGGATTCGCTCCTTGTGTCTTTGCCTTTGACCTCTGGCCTGGGAATCCCTGCAAATGCTCTGCCCGTGGCCAACCTTTATGAAAAGCTAAACTTTGAGTTGTGAGATTTCAAAATGAACTTCTGTTGGCTGGAAAAGGACAGTCCACTACTAGAGAGCAAGTTGTCCTTGAAGAGACTGGGTCGAGGGTTGCCAAGGAAACCATTGTTTGCAAGGATCGCCTGATATAAATTCTTGGTGAAAGAGAAAAGCATTCCCCCGCCTGCATGGTAAACAGGAAGGGACGCTGGACGCTGTTCTGGGTAAAGTGAGTCACGGTGCGTGGGAAGCCACGGTGCCTCGGGATTCCTCTCTCTTCCGTGGACCCCTTTCCAGCTTCCCCACCGGGGGCTAGATTCAAGGAAAGACACAGTTCTCTGTTTGGCGGGAGTCGACAAAAGTCTCTGGGTGAGCTGGGGGGTGGGCAGGCTATGGAGGGCGTCTGCAAAAACCAGGATTTCTTTTTGGGAAAAAAAAATCTCTCTTACTGACAGTAGGGTTCAGTGTGTGGGGTTCTTGGGTCCCTCTGAGAATGAATTTGGCCCATTCAGTGGCACGTGGCAAGATCATCAAGGAAAAAGACATTTGCACAGACACAAATGGCAAAAGCTGCATTTTATTGGTGCAAGGGCGTCCTGCTCTGCCACACTTCGATGGAATTTCTTTGTGGGATTTACTGTGCTGGGCCCACTTGGGTTGGTTTTCTGTGGGTTGATTGTCCTTTCTGCCCCCACCTCTGATTTTTGACCTTGTGAAAGCTCCATCCTAAGTGTTCTACCCTAAATGTCCATCATTAGGACACAACATGTCATTTGCAAAGATTTCCTTCCTCCTACCTGCCGTCTTTTTTGTTTAATTGAGTTATGATTCACATGCTATGAACTTCACGCCTTTAAAATACACATATAAGGCCTCCCTGGTGGCGCAGGGGTTAAAGCTTCAGCACTGCAGCTATTGATAGCCACTGCAGCACAAGTTCAATCCCCGGCCAGGGAGCTTCCCACTTGGCGCAGCAGACCTCTCCTGCCTCGCCCGCTGCTCCCCTCAGCAGTGTATTTCTGATCTGCTTGTTCTGCTCCCCACTCTGTATCTGGTGAACCCTCTCGCCACCCACGCCTCTGGCCTGTACCCCAGCTTGTATGTATAAATAAATAAATCTTTAAAAAAAAAATGCAGGTGTTTCAGAGCTAGGCCTGGGTTCCTGCTGCCTAACTAGGTATTAGGTAACTAGTGCGGTTTTCAGTACGCCTCAGGAAAAGAATCCTTTCACTCAGTTATTAACTGTCCCATCCCAAAATACTGAAGAGGGACAAGATATGCCCCCCCCCACCACCAAATATGTTTCTTTGACTTGTGGATTATTTTAAGAAACAACAGGCACATGAGAAGCTCTGACAATAGAGAAGTCAGCCTTTCAAAAGGGAAGTTTACACCTAGGAAGGGAGTCTCCCTTTCCCTGTACCCAGAGGTGGGTAAGGAAACCACAGGAGAATCTTGTCAGTGGAGACTGCACTTCAGTCTGCATAACAAACCTTGCCCTGTTTACCGCCTCTTCCACATAACCTCCCACACCTGTCTCCCACACCTGCCTTTCTCACGTCTTTAGCTGAAGATGGAATTTAATATGGCGGCTTAGGCTGCCTTGGAAGCTACTCATTTCCCCCAGTACACCCCCCACCCCCGCCTGTATACATCAGTTACATATATGAATCTGTTAATTTGTCTTCTATTACAAAGGTCTCAGACAAGAACTCAGAAGGGTAGAGGGAAAATTATTTTTCCTCCCCTGTAGTTCCTGGTTCCAGGTGGAACCTGCTGGAACACCAGACCTTGCAGATGGGCTCCTAAGAAAACTGACAGGAGGTGGTGAAGGCTAAGAATTCCTTTTTTTAAAGATTTGCTTTTATTTATGTTATGCATATAAGAACTGGGGTGTAAGCCAGAAGTGCAGGGGGGTGAGAGGATTCACCATAGACAGAGTGAGAAGCAGAAACAGGTGGATCCACTGACATACACTGCTGAGGGGAGCAGCGGGGAGACAGGAGAGGTCTGCTGCACCTTGTGGGAAGCTCCCTGGCCGGGGATCGAACTCAGGCCATAGATAACGCCGAGACTGAACCTCATACCCCCAAGGCTGAGATTTCGTGACCAAGGTCGGCTCTCCTGGGTCTTATCTATAGTGTTTGTGCTAGAGAGGAAACCAAACCCTTCTTGTCCTTTCTTTCCAAATTCAGACTGGCAGGAGAAAAAGCATTTGTAAAACTGAGTTCTCCGGGTTGTCGCCCACCCCTTCCTGCAGATTTGGGCTCCCACAGGAGCTACAAAGGACGCCACTTTGGCATGAGGCTGGTTTTGGGTAGAGGCAACTGAGAGCAGATACAAGACAAGCTCTCTGCTGTCTCCCCTGCTGCCTAAGAGCAAGACTAATTTGGAACGGTGCCCCCGCCCCCTTATACCAGGCAGGACAGAGGCCAAGCACATCACCCCAGACACCTGTCAGCATAGGGGACCATCCACGCACGCCCCGCTGAAAACAAACCCTCCTGTCCCAAGCTTCCCATCAGGCACCTTCCTGCTATTTGCTGCTTCTCGAAGCTCCAAGTTCCTTCCTCCATCTTGCCACTTCTCTGAAAGTCTGGCACTTTGTTAAGGGCCTGAGCCCTAGCCTGCCTGAGTTATTCCCCCTGCACGCTGGCATAGTGCTGGACACATAGGCTAACCGCCTGCTTCCCGCCTGTCATCTGCCTTCTGTCTAATTACAGGGCCCAGCCAGGAAGCCAAAGGGAGTAGAGGAAGAACTCCCCCGCCCCCCTTTAGAAGTTTCTGCCAGGACCTGACTTGCTATTTTCCTTCCAGTGGACAGAGACCAGCTTGAAGTGGGAAGGAGACCTGTCTCTTCCTCGGCCAGCCTCCTCCTCCCTCCCCACTCACTCTGGTCTCCTCACTCCCCGCTGCAAGCGCGTTCCCATAAACATGAACTGCTCACTGTTTCCTGCCCCAAGTCCTGATCTCAGAAAAAAAAACTGGGGGTCTCATTTCCCTCCTTTCTTTTTCTTATTTTTCATGGTAGTAAAATACAATAAGATCAAGCTCGCCATTTTTAAGTGTGTAATATTGTGGCTGTAAATACATGCAAAATGTTGTGAAACTAGCACCGCCATCAACTCCAGAGCTTTCTCACGTCGCCCAGCTGAAACTCTACCCAGTAAGCAACACCTTCCCGTTCCCCAGCCCCTAGCCCGCTGCCACTGGTGTCTCTCTGAGCTGATGACGCCAGGGCCTCAGGCAAGCAGACTCAGGCAGTGCGTGTGCTTCTGCATCTGGCTTATTTCACTTGGCATCTTATCCTGAAGATTCATCCATGTTGTAACAGGTGTCAGAATTTCCTTTTTCAAGGCTGAATAATACTCCCTGGCCTGAGTTGACACTTTTTGGTTAGTCCATTCATCTATTGATGGACACCTGGGGTGTCTTCTCTTTTTTTCTCCTAATTTTATAAAACCTCTTGGCAAACAGCATCAAAACAATTATAAAGGGAATTTTAAAGGAGAAATAATCACTGGCATCACCACCTTCCTATATGAATTGTTCTTTTTATTCTATATTTCCTACTGCTTTTTTTTCCTGAGGCCATCATTTATGGGGAGTTTTTTTTAATGTTAAAGAATTGTAATACAAACTTCGTAAAAATGATTTCAGTCCCTCAAAATATTTTTATAACCCTTTTTTTCTTGCAGATTATCACGTGGTCTGGTCTTATCCTTGCTTTACTTGGAGTCTCGTCTTTTTTTCCTGGCTAATACATTCCCTCATTCTCGTCGTTTTTGACAAATGAATTTAGGAATGTGTATCCGATTAATATGCGACAACTTACAAAACATATTCCCCTGTTGGCTGCTTATCGTTTTTGCATCATTTTGAATAATGAAATTATTTTGAAATATTTTTTGGAATCATTCATATTTTGTTTCCCTCCATTGTCTTGGAGAGAGGCCCAGGAGTGGACTTATTAGGTCAGAGGGATGAATGGTGTTAAGACTTTCAAAACATCTACTACTGAGATCACACTAATTTAACCACCGATTTACCATATTCGAGGTTTGCAACAGCTTCACCATTATCTGGGCGTTATTATTTAAGTACTTATTTTGCGAAGTAATGAAATTATAATTGTAATTTTCATTTATAGTTGATCCAGTAAAATTTAAATTTCTGCATAATATCAATCCCTCAGCTCTATTTCTACTTTGACTTGCCTCCTACCTTTTCTCACATCTCATAGAGACTCAATGTTCAAAAAACTTAATCATGTTGCTCTTTACATATTACAGACATGAGTATAGCTAGGTATTGTTAATGGAATCATTCCCTCTCCCATCTGTTTTTCTTTAAATTCTGCATGTGTGTGTGCTCGAGCACCCCACGCCCAACACCACAAATTGTTGATGTTGTCAAATCTGCCTCCAGAAAGCAGAACTGTTTTCCCTCACTTGGGTCCCTGCCAGCACCCAGCCCACCACTGTGTTCCTGGTAAACACAGGACCGAGAGCGTGGGGATGGGTGGGGAAGCTGCTGCAGTTTCCTTTCTGGACTGGCAAGTGCTGCTCTATTAGGCAGATTTAGAAACCAGCAGGTTGTGTGGCTCCAAACTGTGGATGCTTCCAACTCCAGACAGCTCAGCCGCCTGGCAATTCAGCAATTTGCGTTCTGTCTGGCCCTGCCTCCCGCCCTCTGCCCCTGTGCTGAGTTCCCTGTAACAAGGCCCCATGCAGTGCTTCCCACAGTTGTGGGTGCATTTCCAATAGCACGTGACATGGCTCCTGGGGCGCTTTCATGCACCAGCCACCCTGGGGAGCAATTTGACAGTTTATTTTTATTTTTTTAAGATTTGTTTTTATTTTTTTACGCATCCAAGAACGGGAGTGCAGGCCAGAGGTATAAGCAGTGAGAGGATTCACCAGAGACAGAGTGGGGAGCCATGCAGGCAGATCTCCTGAAGTACACTGCTGAGGGGAGCAGCGGAGAGATAGGAGAGGTCTGCTGCGCCATGTGGGTCAGCTCCCTGACGGGAGTCGAACTCATGCTGCAGTGGCTGTGGATAGCTTCATAGTGCTGAGACTTAACCCCTGCGCCACCAGGGAGGCCTAGTTTGGCAGTTTCTTTAAAAGCTGAAGGGGGCCTCCCTGGTGGCCTAGAGGCTAAGCCTCAGCGCTATCACCTCTATGGCCCAGGTTCATTTCGTTGTAACCCATGACAATACAGCACCCAGCATCACCCACCCCCGGCCCCGTCCTGCTTCCCTCGGGGTAGGGGGTGAGCAGGACAGCTTCCCCGTTCCACGTCTTCATCTTCTAAATCAGGGAGCCCCCTTCGGAGTTCCTTTTTTTTTTTTAAAGATTTATTTATTTATACATACAAGCTGGGGTACAGGCCGGAGGCGTGGGGCGGCGAGAGGGTTCACCAGAGACAGAGTGGGGAGCAGAACAGGCAGATCAGAAATACACTGCTGAGGGGAGCAGCAGGCGAGGCAGGAGAGGTCTGCCGCACCATGTGGGATTCTCCCCGGCTGGGCGTCGAACTCTCATTGCCGCTGCCGACAGCTCCACAGCGCAGAGCTTAACTGCTGCACCACCGGGGAGGCCCCGGAGTTCCTTCTTCTGAGCGTCAGAACCTGCTGTATGCAGGGATTAATGTGGGGGTCTGGACAGCTGGGTCCGCCTCCTGGTTGCCTCTCCTCACGGCTGACCTGAGACCGTGGAATGTTGTGTCCTTGGGCCTGAGTGCCCAGGCCTGGTATCTGGAAAGCAGCCCTTCCAGTGCACCCTGAAACATTCCTTCCCAGCATACCTACCCCAACGAGAGATGCTCCCCAACCAGGCTCAAGGGACCTCTGTCCTCAGGGGAGACCCCGGCAGAGGCGGGGAACCAGTCCTGGGCTGCCAGGCTCCCAGAGCAGAGGCCCCGCATCGTGGCTGAGTGTGGGTCACCGTCCGGGCACAGGCAGTGCTGGAGAGCGTTCCCGCTCCGGGCCCGGCTGGCCAGGCTGCCCGCGGATGACGGTGGAGGCGCTGACAGCGGGCAAGATTTACCCAGCCAGTGTGGACTGCGTGATCCCGGGGCCTTTGAAAGTGTAGACAAACAGCCCCAGGCGTCCAGCTTTGGTCTGGCCCAGCCCAGGGTCTTGACCTTGCTGAGGAGCTGCCAGTGGGGTAGAAGGTGGAGGACTCTGAGATTGGGGGACGAGCTGCCACTGGCTTAGGCAAAACCTCGCAGTGCACAGCAGAGAGAAGACACCTGCTGTGGGGGCTCTTCAGAAGGAGCCAGCTCACTCGCGGGGTCTGCGCTCACACGGAAGCTGGACTTGGGGGGAAGGGGTGCAGGCCCCCCCTGGCGCTGGCTGTGGCTCCCCGTTTACAGATGAGGCTCCGAAGCGCCTTTCTTTCCAGCCTCTGGGATTTCCTGCTCCTTCTGGTCGTCCTGAGGGGGAGTCAGTAGAGACAGAGGTGGGGGTCTTTCTGCTGCTGATTAAGGGGGTGTTTTCACTTCCGTGTGATGTCCCCCCACTGGACACCTCCCTGTCAGAGGAGAAAGGTCACCCCACCCCTTATTTGCTAGAAAGATTTTTTTTTTAAATACAGCACCTTTATAAGGTTTAGTACAAAGGATTTTTACTATTGCAAATAAGAATGCGATGAGTGGGCCTCCCTGGTGGCGCAGCGGTTGAGCGCTGCGCTGTGGAGCTGTCGGCAGCTCACGATGCGAGTTCGACGCCCAGCCCGGGAGAATCCCACATGGCGCGGCAGACCTCTCCTGCCTCGCCCGCTGCTCCCCTCAGCAGTGTGTTTCTGATCTGCCTGTTCTGCTCCCCGCTCTGTCTCTGGTGAACCCTCTCGTCACCCCACACCTCTGGCCTGTACCCCAGCTTGTATGTATAAATAAATAAATCTTTAAAAAAAAAAAAAAAAAGAATGCGATGAGTAATCGTGTCAGATTTTGGTGAGAAATTATGTTTTTACTTCCCAGAAACACACGTCCCGGAGTGGAATGCTGGGGCCTGTGGCTAATGTGCCTTCAACTTTTATGTTTTTTAAATAGCTTTTTGTGTGTGTGTAGAAGAACTGGGGTGTAGGCCAGAGGTGCGGGGGGTGAGAGGAGTCACCAGAGACAGAGTGGGGAGCAGAACAGGTGGATTGACTGAAATACTCTGCTGAGGGGAGCAGCAGGGAGATAGGAGAGGTCCGCTGCGCCATGTGGAAGCTCCCTGGCCGGGGATTGAACTCAGGCCATAGAAGTGATAGCACTGAGACTTAGCCCCTGGCCACCAGGGAGGCCCCCTTCAACTTTAAAGAAACTGTCAAATTAGGCCTCCCTGGTGGCCCAGGGGTTAAAGCTATTGCCAGCCACTGCAGCACGAGTTCGATCCCCGGCCAGGGAGCTTCCCACATGGCGCAGCAGACCTCTCCTGTCTCCCTGCTGCTCCCCTCAGCAGAGTATTTCAGTCAATCTGCCTGTTCTGCTCCCCACTCTGTCTCTAGTGAATCCTCTCACTCCTCACAACTCGGCCCTACACCCCAGCTCTTGTATGCATAAATAAACAAATCTTTCCCAAAAAGTAAAAGCAGCCCAACACCCTCCATGCCCGACCCAGCCACACGGTGAGCCCCAGACCCTCGTCAGAGGGAGAGGAGCGAGAAGGGGACAGGAAGGCCCACGCCTGACTCGTCCACCATCCCATGCTCTCCCTGGGTGTTCCCGGAGCTGCCGCCAGAGTTGAGGGGAGCGACTGAGAGACGCCCACACTGGGAGGGGGAGGAATGTGGGGTCAGAGCTCTGGGCTGCAGCCCCAGCCCAGCTGGGGGCCTGGCCTCACTGCCAAGGGGGCATCTGAACCCTGGGAACTGTGGGGGATAAAGGCGGCGGGACTTCATGTGACGGCTACACACAGGCCTGGGGGCTGTCTGGTCAGCCGGCACTAGGAGGGGCACTGTCTCAGGAGGAACTGACCAAATGCGGGCATGGCCTTCGACCGCCAGCCGCTTGGACCGTCTCCTGGTGTCTGCTATCGTTTCCAGCCCGAAGAGCCTCCCACCCACAGCCCTGGGTCTGCACGGGCAGAGCGCTGCTCGGGGGTACAAGCAGGGCATGGCCTCGAAGCTCTCCCTGCCGCGGCGCCAGCTTTACTCTCAGGCCCTTCCCAGGGAAGCCTCGCCAGGACCCAGCGTCACCTCCCCCGGACAGCCGCGGGGTGGGGGGGGGGGGGCCAAGCTTGGAAGAACACTCATAACATACCTATGGCCCGAAGAACAGGCCTGTTTCCTCATCTGTACAACGGGGGCTGGAAATGCCATGTGCAGGGTTGTTTTAAAAGGAAAGGCGACGGGGGCACCCCAACCCCATCACCTGGCTGGCAGGCTGTGCAGGGCCAGCCACGGTTGGCAGAGCCTCTCGCGTCCCTGCGAGAAGGTGGCTTCAGCCCAAGACAGCATGTGGAGGGCAGCCCAGGGCAGGAGGAAGAGCAAGAGCCGCAGGGCCGTCCCCCGGACGGGACTTCACCCCACCCCCGGCCCACCGCACCAGCTCCAGGGTTGCCTCCTGGGTCTCGGCCCCAGGCGCCTGCCTCCTGGACACCCAGGCCTGCGGCCACCTCCTCTACTGCTCCTGCCACAGCCCCACGGCCAGGGGCCTCAGTGACGCCTCCAAGCGGGCGCCGTCATTGCGGCCAGGGCCCCGGCTGCAGGTGCGAGGCCTCTGCCTCTATCCCAGGCCCAGGTGAGGAAAGCAGCGCCCCACAACCTGGGCGTGCAGGAGATGGGGCCGGTTACCTGGACTAGGGGGGCTGGAAAAAGGAAGTGGACGACATGGAGGGAACTTGAGGGCCTCATGCTGGGACACGTCACACATGAATGCCACACAGATGCCACATGGATGCCACATGCTAGCACACATAGAATCTAAAAATCCAAATGCCTAGAAGCTGGCGTGGGGGCCACAGGGGGACGGAGGAGCAGGCGGAGCTGCTGGTCAGCGGCACAGACTCCAGTGTCCGGCGTGGCGACCACGCAGTCCTGGCCCAGGGAGGGCTGCGGGGAGCCGACGCTGGGCCTCCCACCCCGCCCCTCCAGGCACTGGGGCCCCGACCTCACACCCCTGCCCGGGGGGTCAGAATCCTACCAGTTGCAGAAAGTGCTTATTAAAATCGGAGCGCCCGCATCTCATGGCACAGGCTCTGGCTCTAGGCCGGAGACTGGCTTTGCTGATCGGGGAGCCCAGGCCTTGGGGTTCTCACCGCTCCCAGCACCCAAGTGCTCTCTGTTTGCGTGAGAAGCATGGGAAATCTCTCAGCAAGTTCAAGGAGATATATGGGTGGTAGCCTCAGGCTTCCAAGCTTGAGGGAGGGACACAGGACGGAGCACAAATGGAGGCAGCAGTCACGAGCGGCCTCAGGGTCCCGCAGAGGAGGAGCCCTCGAAGAGACCCTGCGTGGGCTGAGAAGCAGCTGCACCAGGGACATCACCTCTGGCCTGGCCTCGGCTGCCCTGAATTCCTGTGGCCACTGACAAGCTGTGCAGCCTTGAATAAGTGTGTTACCCTCTCTGGACCTCAGTTTAAGAAAGCCTAGAAAATGAGGTCAAACTGAGGTTCTCCAACTTTACCAGGAGCCAACATGTGTGTGTGCGGGGCAGGGGGGTTGAATTGTATTTCTCAAAAGAGACATGTTGAATTCTAAGCCCTGTCACCTATGAGCCTGTGAGCCTGTGACTGCGAACTTGCTTGGAAACAGCATCTTCGTAGATGGAATAGAGGAGGTCCCGCTGGCAGGGAAGACCCTGTGGACAGGCCTCCCGAGATGGGAAGGGTGCAGCCCCGGCCAGCTGGTGGGGACCGGCAAGGGGAGAGGCCAGGAGAGTCTCCCCTCCAGCTGAGGGGGACACGGCCTTGCCAACACCTTGATTTTAGACCTCTCTCTTCCGGAAGCAGGAAAGCAGAGCCTTCTGGCATCGGAAGTCGCCAAGTGAGGGCGAATCACCACAGGCCCCAGGAATCGAAATCATGGTGCTTACGAAACAGGCAGCTTCTGGGGCCCCTTCCGGAGACTGGAGTGGGTGGGTGGGGGCTGGGAGGTGGGGCCCAGGCATCCTTAGATTAAAAGTACATGAGGGGGTGGGGGGGATCTGCAGACCACACTTAGGCCTCTGTCCACACCACAGAACCCAAATGGGGCAAGCAGAGGGGTGCCAAGTGAGAAGGCTGGAGCCACCCACAGTGCTGGAATGGAAGCAGGAGGTCAACCCCTGACCACCCACTGGGTGCTGACCCCACAGGCCCACTTCCAGGCCTCTGGTTCCGGAGAAGTGGCTTTGGGGCCTGGGACTACAGACGTGGGAGTAGCTGGAAGCCTGACCAGCAAATGGGGAACAGGGGTCAGTCCTGGAGCCCTGGAGAGGAAGGCCCTTTTGTAACTCCACAGCTCCTGGGCTCGGAACGGGCTGCGTGAGCTCCAGACCCAGAAATGCCAAACTCCTCCAGTTCCAGATGCTGGAAGGAAACACCCACCTATGGGTGAGCACCTACTATGTGCACACACTCTGTAAACACTGTCTCTTTTTCTTCCCAGCCACTCTGCAAAGGTGAGATTTGTGGGCCTGTCTGGTGGCACAGGGGTTAGTCTCAGCATTATCAAACTACCAGCAGCCTCTGCAGCACAAGTTCGATCCCCGGCCAGGGAGCTGACCCACATGGCACAGCAGACCTCTCCTGCCTCCCCACTGCTCCCCTCAGCAGTGTACTTCAGTAGATCTGCCTGTTCTGCTCCCCACTCTGTCTCTGGTGAATCCTCTCACCACCCCCCTATATCTCTGGCCTACACCCCAGCTTGTATGAATAAATACATTAAATATTATTTAAATTTTTTTCTTAAAAAGGTGGGATTTGTACCATTTGTCAGAGAAAACTGAGGCTTGGAGAAGGAAGTTACGAGGTCAAGATTACCCAACCAGGGAGGTGGCCTGAGCTTGGGGCCCAGTAGCTGCCTGTGCTGTGCGGGCCGGGGCACCCAGAACCCCATCAACCACTCAGTGAAATATACCTGACGCCCCCACTCACAAAAGAGGAAGCAGGGCTGAGAGGGGTCCCTTCCCAGCATCACTTGGTCTTTGGGGCTCGAGCAGGACCTGAACCCAGCCCTGCCCCTCCCTGCCCCCCGGGCTGCTGGAGGCGGACAGGGAACGCACAGGGGCTACTGGCTCAGGGGCTGCTCAGAGGCATCTACACGTATCAGTGTATTTATTTCTTGCAATATGAATCCAGGGGAGGTCAGACAGTTGCAATGATTGATCCCACCGTACAGGTAAGGAAACTGAGGGCAGAGAAGGGGGAAAGCAGCCAGCCGGGCGGCGAGTGGGCTGGGAGTCAAGCCAGGGCCATTCAGCTGCTGCCTCTCAGTTAAAGGAAGGCGAAGGTGCTGGGGCAGGGCAGCTGCTACGTCTCAGGGCCGGCCAGGGGGACGGTGTCCCCAGCGCAAAGTCTGGTTCTGGGCTCAGAGGATGCTAGCCTGAAGTTCCAACAATGGACACTAGATGGCGGGGCAGTCCAGGCGGCGGTGGGCCCGTGGCCAGAGGACACAGGGACGCATGGGCATCTTCCCCAGGGGTGGACAGCCCTGACTGACCGCTGGCCTCCAACTTCCTGGAGAAGTCAGGCGTCTGGGGCATACAGTGGCTGTGGTGAGTCAGGCTAAGCTGAAGGCCGTGGTCTGGATCAGGAGCAAGGCATCACCGGCAGTGAGAAGGCAGCAGAAGGGGCCCAGGGTCTTCGGGACTGGGGAGTGAGGAGTCAGGGTGTTAAGGTATGGTACGGGTTCAATAACTACTGAGGCAGAATTCGATGCAATCAGCAAAGCGGCGATTTATTGCTAGCTCGAGCTAGGGTCCCAATTAGCCCGGTGTACCGACGCAGCGGTCCCGTAGGCAAAAATGGAGACTCTGAGCCAGAATTGGTGCAGCTTATAAAGGCAATTTCGCGGGCAAAGGAATTCAGCAAGTCATACAGATTTTGGCAATACATCAAGGGTGGGTGGTCGCGGAGCAGATGGTCAGAGCTGTTATCTTCACGAGTCCTTGAAGCCTTTTGCCCCTACTGGGGGAGTTTACAGACCATGATGTTTTACGACTGCCAGCGCCAGGCTTTGGCACCTTGTTGCCACTGAGTCTGCTTTAACTTTTGTCAGTGGCCATTTTTTTAAACATTCTGAATATTTTTTGCATTCTTACTTTTACATACTTCTACAGGGGCGGGGCACACAAGGACACAGCTTCCTCTCTTCACCCTATTCCAGGCCACCGTGCCTTGTGCCAGCACTGTAGCAGTAGCCTACTGGCTCTCCCAGCCCCACTCCTGGCCCCACCTCAACTTTCCCCCCTTCCCCACCTCCTACACTTGGCAACAGAATGACCTTTAATATGCAAGTTAGACATTATCCTGTGCAAAGCCCTCTGCCTGCCCAGTTAGCAGAGAAGCACCTAGAAGAGAGGCAGCCTCCTGGCAATAGCCTATATCTTCTTTTTTTGTTTGTTTTGAGATTTATTTTTTATTTTATTTTATTTATTTATGTGTGCAAGAACTGGGGTGTAGGCCAGAAGAGCGGGGAGTGGGTGAGATGAGAAGATTCACCAGAGACAGAGTGGGGAGCAGAACAGGTGGATCTACTGAGATACACTGCGGAGGGGAGCAGCAGGTGAGACAGGAGAGATCTGTTGCGCCATGTGGGAAGCTCCCTGGCTGGAGATAGAACTCATGCTACAGTGGCTGCTGATAGCTTTATAGTGCTGAGACTTAACCCCTTGCACCACCAGGGACCCCCGATTTCAAGATTTCTTATAGTTGCAGTAATCAGCACAATGTGGTACCGCCCAGTGAACTGACAAATCAGTAAATGGGCACAAATAGAAAACACAGACCAGACTCAGGACACAAATGTGGGCAAATGATTTTTTTTTTTTTTTTTGCAAAGTTGCCAAAGCAGTGCAATGGGGAAAAGAAAGTTCAGCAACAAGTAGTACTGGAACAAAGACTATGCATATAGGGAGAAAATTACCCCTACTTCTGACCATAGACAAAAATTAGTTCAAAATGAATCTTAGACTTCCTTAGTGCACATTCACACAGGTGAAGGTTTCCCTTATAGCCATCACAAATAATACCATAGCTTTTCTTTTTCTCTTTTTGCATTGGCTGCTAGGGAGCTCAGAGCGAATCTTCAACTCAGCTCTAGAAGATGTAGAGGACCTCGTAGCATGCATTTTGTTTACTGATGAACACCTTTCCATTTTTCTTTTTCATTTCCATTTTCCATTTTCCATTTGAACACCTTTCCATTTTTCTTTTTATCTCTACCCTAATTTCCCATCATATTTTTTAAAATCTAGAACATGGGTGGCAAAATATAAGCCTGTGAGCCAAAACCAACCCACCATGCCATTCACTTAGGGCTGTCTGTGATGCTCTGTGCTACATGGGCAGAACTGTGTAGTTGCCACAGAGGCCAGGTGGCCACAAAGCTGAAAATACACTTACCATCTGGCCCTGAAAGTCCACCAATTCCTGCCCTAGAACAATATGCATTTTTATAATCTCCCCAAACCTCTTTTAGATTGGGGATAAAAATCAACATTCAAACAGATATATGGGTGAATAGACAGATGAACACACAGCTGTCAATGACAATTCTGGAGACAGGGTTGTCGAGAACCATATCCCAAACCTTAGGCCTCCTTGAATTCAGAAAAGCCGAGAAGCTGGGACAGAGCCAGACTGCAGAGAGGAAAGTCCAGCCCCGGAGACCCGGAGTGTGCCGGGATGGGATGTGCTTGAGTCTCAGTGACCACAGCAGCCAGAAAGCAGATGCTTGTGCCACCAGGGGCTGGTGGGAATTCACACGTGTTGCTCGGTTAAACCTAGGATGGCCTTAAGAAGCAGGTTGAGAAACAGAGGCACAAAAGGCAGAGTAGCTCATCGAATGTCCCAGAAGCAGTGGCAGAGCTGGGATTTGAACCTAGGCAGTTGGCACCAGATTCCAGGCTCTTTTTTTTTTTTTTAAGATTTATTTATTTATGCGTACAAGAGCAGGGGTGTAGGCCAGAGGTGCAAGGGGTGAGAGGATTCACCAGAGACAGAGCGGGGAGCAGAACAGGCAAACTGACTGAAGTACACTGCTGAGGGGAGCAGCAGGCCAGACAGGAGAGGTCTGCTGCACCATGTGGGAAGCTCCCTGGCCGGGGATAGAATTTGTGCTGCAGTGGCTGCCGATAGCTTCATAGTGCTGAGATTTAATCCCTTGCACCACCAGGGAGGCCCAGATTCCAGGCTCTTGACAGCGATCCCACCGAAATGTGAACATCTAATCAGAGATGAAAGGCTGGAGGGAGCACAGCAACTCTTCCCCACACTGGCTCTGCTGATCTTTGCTTTATGCTTTCTTTTTTTTTAAGATTTATTTATTTATACATACAAGCTGGGGTACAGACTAGAGGCATGGGGTGGCGAGAGGGTTCACCAGAGACAGAGTGGGGAGCAGAACAGGCAGATCAGAAATACACTGCTGAGGGGAGCAGCGGGCGAGGCAGGAGAGGTCTGCTGCGCCATGTGGGATTCTCCCCGCCCGGGCGAACTCGCGTCGCCGCTGCCGACAGCTCCACAGCGCAGCGCTCAACCGCTGCGCCACCAGGGAGGCCCTGAAACACCTGCATTTTAAAAAAAAGATTTACTTTATTTATTTATGCATACAAGAGCTGAGGTGTAGGCGGATGAGAGGGTTCCAAGTCATCTACAGAGAATGCTGTGCTAACCCAAAAAGAAAAAAGATAAGAGTGAAAACACAACACCCCTTCCCATTCCCGCTATGCCTTAAAATCAGGAATGGTGCAAAGGTGTCATTGAGAGCTGGTCTCCAAGTGACAGAAAAGGGCGCCCCTGAGTGACAATGTCTCCCAGGACACCAGGACTTTGCCTTCAGAGGCCCCCTCCCCTGCTGCAGGCTGCCTGGATGGCTCCTGGCAGGGGCCACCTTGCCAGACTGCTGCAGCTGAACAGCCCTGGGGGTGCTGAGGACGGCCCGGTGGGGGCGAGCGTTCAGGCCCAAGCCCCGGCCGCTTTTCCAGGTGTCCTGGCTGCTGTCAGCCTCCAGCAGAACCAAATCCTGACCAGAGAGCTCTTGAGGCTGTGTGCTTTGTGGTGCCTGGCAGCCACCTCCTGCACCTACAGGGAGACAGGGGACGGCTCAAAGTGGGGAGGGGACAGGAAAGGCCTGTGGGAGTTGGGTATGCAAGAAGGCCCCCTCCTCCAGGAAGTCTTCCCAAGCCTCTCCAGATCTGAGCATGACCAAGCACAGCAGAAAACAAGTGCTCAGGAGGAGAAAGGAGACAGGAAGAATGGGGGACGACCGCCCCAGGCCTAGGTCCAGGAACAGGGTCTCTTCTTGTCACTTCTACCACATGTGAAGTGGGAATTTCTGTCTTACAAGTGGAGAAACTGAGGTTCAGAGAGCGTCACACATACAACCAGGCCTGCCTGACTTTAAAACTCATGCTTGTGCCTGAAGAGCCCCTGTGCAGCTCAGAGCCCCCCAAACAGTGTCCCCTGGGGCCAGATGACCCCCAGAGGCTCTGAGAGTCAAAGGGTGTCTCGCTGCACAAGGAAAGGCCATACTGGGGGTTAGGCTGAAACAAAGACCAGGCCGGGCCCAAGGTGCCTGGGGCGGGAGAGGTGTGGGGGTGAGGGCATGGGCCCCCCTCTCAGCACCTCTGCAGGACCTGAAGCTCCTGTCCGAGTCTGGGCCTCAGTTTCCCCACCTACAGGGCAGAGAACTGGCCTCGTCCTGCACTTCTGGTCCTCCATGGGTGACTTGATGAACTGGGGTACTTCATGCAATGGACTGTTACTCAGAGATAAAAAGAAATGGGTGATCACGGCACAGAAAGACACCAAAGGAAAAATGCAGTTTCCTAAATGAAAGCGACAGATCAGAAGAGGCTACAAACGGATGACCCGGAGGTGACACTTAGGAAAAAGGGCAACACAAGAAAGTGAAAAGCCTGGGAGACCAGGTGTAAGGGAGAAGTTGGGGTGAACAGGTGGAGCGTGGGGGACTCTGGGGCAGCAAAACTGTTCTGTAGGATATCACCCTATAGGTGACATCATGCACTTGGCAAAACCTTAGAACCATGAGCACAAAGAACGAAAGGGACTGGGCCTGCGGCCTCCGGCCCACTGCCCGTGGCCTTCAGCTCACTACTGGGTGTCACTTTGGTTCATCAGCTGTACCACACCGACGTGCCAGTGCAAGATGGTACAGGCAGGGAAACTCCAGGACGGGGCATACGGGAATCCATACTTTCTGCCCAGTATTTCTCTAACCTAAAACTGCTCTTAAAAAATCAAAATCTAGGGCCTCCCTGGTGGCGCAAGGGGTTGAGTCTCAGCACTATGAAGCTATCCGCAGCCACTGCAGCACAAGTTCGATCTCCAGCCAGGGAGCTTCCCACAGGGCACAGCAGACCTCTCCTGTCTCCCCGCTGCTCCCCTCAGCAGTGTATTTCAGTGGATCTGCCTGTTCTGCTCCCCACTCTGTCTGGTGAATCCTCTTACCCTCCTACACTTCTGGCCTGCACCCCAGCTCTTGTATGCATAAATAAATCTTTTTTAAAAATCAAAATCTATTAATAAAAAATAAAACCTGTCTGGAACACCCCCCAACGCCCTACCCACCTACTCAGCATTTCTGGTTGGTGTTGAGGATTTTCTCCTCAGCCTCCTCAGGAGATTACAACCCATGTCTTGGGCTGGGCACTTCCAGGCTACCCTCTCTGTGGATCCTATGCCCCAAAGGGTCCTGCAGAACATGTGTAATCAGTGGGGACAATATCACCTCCAATTGCAAAAATTGGTCCTTGGGGGGTTGGGCAAAAAAGTACTCTTTTTGGGGCTCCCTGGTGGCCTAGGGGTTAAGTCTTAGCACTCTCACTGCTATGGCTTGAGTTTGATCCCCAGCCAGGGAGCTGACCCACCTGGCACAGCAGACCTCTCCTGTCTCCCCGCTGCCCCCCTCAGAAGCGGATTTCAGTAGATCCACCTGTCTGCTCCCCACTCTGTCTTTGGTGAATCCTCTCACCTCCCTGCACCTCTGGCCTACACCCCAGTTCTTGAATGCAAAAATAAATAAATGTTTTTTTAAATGTGCACTTTTTATATAGAAAGCAGAGATGTGCATTATTGCACATAAACAGAAATAGAGCAAAATTAAATTCCACAGGGTGCTTAGGGAAAAAGGTCTAAAAAGGCTCCTTAGGGAACCACACAGAAAACTAACTAGAAATACATCCGAGAGATGCCTTGGGGGAACTTGAAGATGGGATGAGGTTGAGATGGCTGATTCCTGCCTTCCCCCTCCAGCCCCATTCAAACCCAGAAATAATATCACTCTAGGGTTTTGCTGCTTTAAAAAGTAATAATAAAGCTGGGGCCCATTCATAACCCAGCATTCAGACTTCCGGCGGGATCCACCCCAACTCCCGAAAGAAGACAGGGGACCCGGGAGGACCCTGGGAGGGGCCCAACAGCCTCTACCCTGCCCTGGGGACCCTGGACAAGTCCCGTTACCTGTGTCTCAGTCTCATCTGCAAAATGGTTCAACAGCGGTAAGGAGAGGTGCCCAGGAAATGAGCCCAGCATGTGATGAACACGCCACGGACAGCCCCCGCCACAGCCTGTCCCAGGGACACCACGGCCCGGTGGTGCCACCATACTGTAGGCTGCGCCCAGGTGAAAGGGCTAGCCCAACAATGAACCCCCATCGACGGGAAGACACGCCTGCTTTCAGAGGCGCTCCCAGGTGTGAAAATGTGCATCTGAGCGATCAGGGCCCTTCTCAGGCGTCATTCAGGTTGCCAAGACCCACCAGCACGCCACTGAGTGCACAGCCCGTGGTTAAAAGTGGCTGGAAAAGGGCCTCCCCAGTGGCACAAGGGGGTTAAGTCTCAGCACTATCAAGCTATCCCGCAGCCACAGCAGCATGAGCACGAGTTCGATCCCCGGCCAGGGAGCTGACCCACAGGGCGCAGCAGACCTCTCCTGTCTCCCCGTTGCTCCCCTCAGCAGTGGATTTCAGTGGATCTGCCTGTTCTGCTCCCCACTCTGTCTCTGGTGAGTCCTCTCACCCCCGCACCTCTGGCCTACACCCCAGCTCTTGTACGCATAAATAAATCTTTAAAAAAAACGTGGCTGGAAAATTCTGGGTGTCTTGCTGTTGGGTTTACCCATCTATACCCGTCTCCTGCCCCAGCACCTGATCCCTGTGCACACGGCACATGCTGTTTGTCAGTGAAGCAGCAACACAAGCGGCTCTTTAAGAGCTCACCCTCCCCACCTGGTCCTTTCTCAGTCCCCTTACTTCCTCCCAGAATGTACCCTTCTGCGTAGATACCCCACACTGGGCAAGATAGTCTCAGATCAAAAGACTTCTGGAAGGTATCTTCCAAACCCAAAATCAGAACAGGGGCTGGAGGACAAGACGATTTCCTCCATTTTCAAGGGTGAAATGTGGTGCATTCACCCCAAAGAGCTAACAACACTTCTCTCCTGGACAATCACTTCCAAATGATGGAATTGGAACCCCCCTGGCCATCTGTTCTTGATTCTGGAGGGGCCGTCTGGCTAAGCTCAACTCGCAGTGTGGCCTCCACTTTCCCTTCCTTCCGCCTCAACTCCCAGCAAGCTGGCTGCTTGGAGAAAACACTTGACAGGCAATTCCAGGCCACCCCAAAGGGGCCATCATCCTTACCTGTAAGGCTGGCGGAGATGGTGGTCCGTGGGGACGTCTGAGCCGGGAGTACAACGTGCCGTGGAGTCAGATCCGTTCAGCTGGACTGAGGACTGTTGAAGAAGGGACTCAGGGGGAGCAGGGGAGTGAGAGGCAGAATCCCAGGGGGTGACTGGTTGAGCACCCAAGGAGAGACTGGTCATTCAAGAGGTAGCCCAAAGCCCAGGTCCCACAGAAAATACAAGAAGCTTCTATCCTCCTTGGATGCTCCCCAGGCCTCTATCTTACTCAGGACAGAAGTTTGAGAAGTGAGGACCCAGACACAGGCGGGGAGGAGAGTTCTGGACCCCAGGCGCCCCACATTCCCTGATATTGTGCCTGCTCAGGCCTCGCACACCCACAGTGGCCTCCCGTGTCCGCAGTGGCCCCTGTTTGACCCAGACTGGGAACCAAGAGGCACTAATCTACCGGCTTTACAATTATCACCTCATTTAATTCACACTGCTGCTCTCTAGGCTGCTATTACAATATCACTTTCACAGAAGGGAAAACTGAGACTCCATGAAGTTGAGTCATTCACCCAAGGTCACACAACTCATTAGCAATGGAGCTGGGATTTGAACTTGGAATCTCCTTGGCAATGAGGACAGAAACAGCCACCTATGCATCCTCAGTACCTAGTGAGAACCAGCGGCAGCATGCACTATCCAAACCCAAAATCAGAACAGGGGCCAGAGGGCAAGATGATTCCCCTCCATTTTCAAGGGTGAAAGAAGCTAACAAGCCTTCTCTCGTGGATGATCACTTCCAAATGAATGAGTGAACAAACACACCCACAGTGGTGCTGTATATTCACCAAACAACATTTCCTTTTCCTCCAAAAAACACATGGCTAAAACGACACTTCCCAGCCTCCCTTGCAGCCTGATGGGGGCATGTGGTAAGCTCTGGTCAATGGATGTGGGCAGGAGTGAGAGAGGATTTAAGGGCCTGGCCCATGAAAACATGCATAATTCTCACCCTCTCTCTGTCAGTGGTGGAGAGCCTGGATCCCTGAATGACTGTATGGAGTGGAGCCACTCTGAACTGTAACACAACTGTGCAGTAAACTTTCACAGCAAAGCAAATTTTTATTACAAGTCAGTGCACCTTGGTTAATCACTTGCACACAGCTAAAACAAGGATGGCCAAGGAGATGGCTTTCCAGCGCCACCCTGCCACAAGTTGTCCCATACAAGACACTGGCACTGTCACATTCAAACCTATCCTCCCTCGGCAAGGGGGCAGAACTCAGCTTCCTGATCTAGAATATGATGTGATTGACGGCAGCCCCTGCACCCACACCACAGTGGGATGCTCTCTGGGGGACTCTACTAGAATAAAATGTCCCCATCCAAACTCAGGGCCTGGGGGAACCTCAGCTGGGAAGAAACAGGCAGCACCTTTACGCTCACCAACATCAAGTCCACAAGACAGTCACAAGCCAACCTTTGCCCGACCGGGGTCAGGACCCCTGGGAGGAGTGGGTCTCGTCCAGGGCCGGGCCGTGCAAGATTCCTGGCACTGAGCACTGTTGTGGTGTGGACCTTAAGGTGCTGTCAGACTTTCTGGTTGACTCTCAAAGTGACCTAAACTCCCTGTCCTTAGCCTGGATGTACAAGAAAGTGGGAGCATTGGAGAGGTAACTTCCCATTTCCAAGTGCCTGAGAGCCGACCTAGGGACGCAGCAGGCAGAAGAAAGTGACCCCAAGGTTGCTGGGCTAAAGCACAGTCTACACTGTTCTGCTCACAAGTACAAAAATGGGACAAGTGTGTGTGGACGGGAAAACGAACCCAGCACCACAGTGGGGGGCAAATGTGAGCACCTGTGTTTCAATTCAAAGGGTCATTCTAGTGTTGGCCTGTTCTGCTCACATGTATTCGAAACATTCAGCACTGGTCCTGATGCATAGTAGGTGCTCAATAAATATCTGGGCCTACTTCCAAGCTGAGACCCCAACCCTAATACCTGAGACATGTGGGTAGGTCACCTTCCAGGGACAAAGAGACTCTGCGGTTGAGGATCCTGAGAAGGACGCTTCTTCTGCATTACCCAGTGGGCCAAGGTCAGCGTCACATGGAATCTCATAAGTGGAGGCGAGGAGGTCAGCGTCGCAGAAGAACTGGAAGAGGCCGCTCTTCCCGGGAGCAAGGAAGCTGGAAAGGACCAGGGAATGGATTCTCCCCGGAAATAGGACCTTGCTTTCAGCCAGGTGAATCCCATTTTGAACTCCTGATTTCCAGAAGTATAAGACAAATTTGTACTATTATTTTTTTATAAATATACTACATGACATCTTTGTCTTATTCTTTTTTTTTAAAGATTTATTTATGCATACAAGCTGGGGTTCAGGCCAGAGGTGTGGGGCGGTGAGAGGATTCACCAGAGACAGACTAGGGAGCAGAACAGGCAGACTGACTGAAATGCACTGCTGAAGGGAGCAGTGGGGAGACAGGAGAGGTCTGCTGCGCCATGTGGGAAGCTCCCCGGCCGGGCATTGAACTCACGGCACAGCTGCCGACAGCTCCACAGAGCTGTGCTTAACCCGTTGCACCACCAGGGAGGCCCCAAATTTGTATTATTTTAAATCATTTGGCTTGTGGTCACTTGGGACAGCAGCCCTGGGCAACTCAGTCACCCCATCATGTGTTCACCCCACCCCATCTTCACTCCTGCCTCGCACCCAGGGAGGCTGTAGACAGACTCTCCGTCTTATTGGCTGAGTGCGGACTCTCTCTGGCCACAGAATGGATCACTGGTGTGTCTCTCTAAGAGAATACACAGCTTGGGCCTCTCTGGTGGCACAAGGGATTAAGATTCAGCACTATGAAGCTATCCCCAGCCAGTATGAATATGAGCAGTATGAGTTCGATCCCCGGCCAGGGAGCTCCCCACACGGCGCAGCAGACCTCTCCTATCTCCCCGCGGCTCCCCTCAGCAGTGGATTTCGGTCCATCTGCCTATTCTGCTCCCTGCTCTGTCTCTGGCCTATACCTCAGCTCTTGTATGCATAAATAAATAAATCTTTTTAAAAAAGAGAGAGAGAGAGGATGCCCAGCTTTATTTCAGCACCAAGGTGGAGGAGGAGAAAAGACAGATCTGACTGAGGAGAAAAATAAATGAAGAGGTCTCAAAAAGGACAGACGGCCAACTTAACTGGACTGAGTGATCCCCGTTCACTCTGTTCCAGCCCGTTTGCTGTCAGGTGGGATTCTGGATCCAGTGTGGTCAGATCTTCAGGGTTTTTTGTTGTTGTCGTTGTTTTTTAAGATTTATTTATTTATACATACAAGCTGGGGTATAGGCCAGAGTTTGGGGCGGCCTAGACCAGAGACAGAGTGGGGAGCAGAACAGGCAGATCAGAAACACACTGCTGAGGGGAGCAGCGGGCGAGGCAGGGGAGGTCTGCGCACCATGTGGGATTCTCCCCGGCCGGGCGTCAAACTCACATGGCACACTGCCGACAGCTGCACAGCGCAGCGCTCAACCGCTGCGCCACCAGGGAGGCCCCTCTTCAGGTTTTTTTTAATAGGAAGTAGAAATTTGGGTTTTACCCAAAATCTTATGATTTTAAAGGTTGACAACAAAAAACATTTCCACGCTAAGCAGGCCAAACTGAGCACATCTGCGGCCGGCCTTGGCCCGGGGCCTGCTGCAATCTCCGGTTTGCAGAGCTGTGAACACCCACGGGGCCTCCGTGCAGGTGTTTGGGGTTGACCTGGAGCCCCAGTTCCCTCTCGGGAGCCCCCAGGACTTCACTGCAGCTCCGGGAGGCCATTCACAGCTCTGTGGAACCGACGGGGAGGTGAGAGCCAGGAGAACAGGTGTCCAGGCTCAGCGGCCAGCGGCCTCGGCGCGCAGACCAGACGTGCACCCCACAGGGCACTTGTGGGCGCCCGCGGCCACCTCGCGCCCTGCGAGTCTCATTTATTTCTTATTTCCCACGAGAGACAAGTCTCTCTCCCTCATGGCTCCTTGAAGAGAAGCCTCATGGCTTCCCACGAAAGACAAGTCTCTCTCCCTCACTGAGCTGTCTGCTAGAGCTGACACATCGTGGGGGCTCGGTGAGTGGTTGTTGAATGACTGAAGGAGGATCCAGGTTGCGTCCTGCTCCTTAGTCTCCAAGTCACTCTCAAAGGAGCCGGAGCCCAGCTTCTCACCTCTTCAAGAGACAGCGTGGGCTTCTAGGAGGGTGCGTGTGTGCATGAGTGTGTGTGTGTGAGTGTGTGGTGCACACACAAGTACACACTATGCCCATGCCTGCCCTCCCTGCCTTTCTGTTTTTTCTTTAAAAGGGCAGGTTATTTTATTTTTTTAAAGATTTACTTATTTATACATACAAGCAGGGTTGTAGGTCAGAGGTGTGGGGGGCGTAAGCGGATTCACCAGAGACAGAGTGGGGAGCAGAACAGGCAGATCCACTGAAATACACTGCTGAGGGGAGCAGCGGGGAGACAGGAGAGGTCTGCTGCGCTCTATGGGAATTCCTCTGGCCAGGGATTGAACTCATGCAGCAGTGGCTGTGGACAGCTTCACAGTGCTGAGACTTAGCCCTGCGCCCCCAGGGAGGCCTCTCCCTGCCTTGCATAGGAGGTGGCAAGCTCCCCGCCCTGCTCTGCCCCCTCACTCAGTGATGTGTCCCGTGCAGCTTTTCCTGGTCTCTGTCGAGGCTGATGGGTGGTGGGTAGTTTTCTCAATACACAGTCTGTGGGGCCTCCCTGGTGACGCAACGGGTTAAGCGCAGCACTGTGAAGCTATCCAGAGCCACTGCAACACAAGTTTGATCCCCGGCCAGAGAAATTCCCACAGGGCACAGCAGACTTCTCCTGCCTCCCCGCTGCCCCCTCAGCAGTGTATTTCAGTGGATCTGCCTGTTCTGCTCCCCACTCTGTCTCTCGTGAATCCTCACCATCCCCACACCTCTGGCCTACACCCCAGCTTGTATGCATAAATTTTTTAAAAACACAGCATGTGACAGGGGGTGGTCAGAGAAGTCCCCCCACATTGGGACCCTTAGCAATGAGAGAGAACACGTGTCACACACAAGCCAGGCCAACGGCGTAGACCAGCGCCGCAGGACACCGAGGACTTGCGACAGCCATAGGCCATCGGGGTGGGCGCTGCAGTGCGGCCCCTGCCCCACACCAGCCTGCAACCCTGTGGACTCAGGGCAGACCCAGCCCCACTGCTTGGTGCCTAGAGCTCATCTGCCTCAGTTTCCTTACCTCATGGTTTCACACAGGACAGAAGGAGGGACCCCAGGCCCAAGGCCGCCTGTGACCCTACCTGAGCAGGCTTTGGAACGTTCCAGAGTTCCAGGGTTACCATCATTGTGAGCACTTAAGCCTGGAGTTTCTCGAAGGATGAACATATCTGGGCTTAGACAGCCTGGGGAGAGCGGCAGAAAGGTCTACAGGGAGGTGGAGGCAATTAGCACTGTGCATTTGGCTAACAACTGGGGGGCTGGGTGCCCAGGGGGGTTCTGAAAATGACTTGTGGTCTCTGCAATCAGGCAGCTGGGACTATAGGAAGAAGAGGTGCTCCCAAGAGCAGAGCTGGGAGCAGAAACTGTGTCTATGCAGGGAAAACCCCAACCACAACACCAGAGTCTCGGCTCAGGCTGGCCAGGAGAAAACCACCCCAGGGATGGAGGCATCACCCCAGCTCGCTGCCCAGGTGCCCGGGTCTGGCTCACCAGGAGCGAGGCTGCAGCTACTGCTTTGATTCTGGGCAGGGGCACAGACCCCATCTGAGCAGGGCATGAGAGAGTTAAGCCTCTCCCCAACAGGGGCAGACACAAAACTTCCTCAAGGTTAAGGGGCTTCAATGGACCTACTCAGTCCCAGTCTGACCCCTGGCTAAGAAGCCTGAAAATCACCTACTAAGAAAAATGCACACACCCTTTGCTCAGGGGATTCACCTTGCAGGGAGAAGGGGGTTCACAGCAGAAGATGAAAAAGAGCAAAAACTGGGGGAACTTCAGAGACCCTCACTATGGAAGTGACGGAGGAGATGTAACACAAAATAAGATTAGAACTAGACTCACACAGGAAGTGGGGGTAGAAGAAACAACATAGCCATTAGCACAATCCCTAAGGGCCAGCTCCTAAATTACAAAGCATAGGTGGGGCTTTGTAGGAGCTAGAAGGCAGTCTCTAGGGCCAAAGATATGGAGATGGAGCCCACTGTAGAATCTCCAGTCTCCTTCCTAATTCTAGCTAGCCAGTAAACAGACAGCCATCCTCGAGAATGAGCCCCTCCCAACTCAAAGAGGGCTCTATCAGTGCCATCCCTGCAAGAACTAGGTGCAGCCATTTCTCTGCCCACCTGTGCCTACGCAGGTGCTTTCCTTTACCAACTCTGTCCCTCTGCAGGGCAGCGGCCTGCCTGTCTGCCCGTCACCTGCACCACGCAGGCCTCTCTTAGCAAACCTGCCCCTCAGCGGGGCAGCTCTTTCTGCCCACTTGTGTCTGCACAAGTGTCCTTTACTTCCTTGCCCTAATAAACCTGTTCTTTAAGCATAACCGAGTCTCTGTCTCGTGGAGAAACTCGCCATGTGCTGCCGAAGGGAGCTCTGGTGAAACCTTTCCCAGAGTGAACTCAAGGACCCAGCTCTGCTCTCAAAGCCAGCGACACTAAAACATCAGAAACAGCAAAATAATTTCCATTGACTGAGGCAGTGTTCAAAATACATGGGGTTGGGCCTCCCTGGTGGTGCCAGGGGTTAAGTCTCAGCACTGTGAAGCTGTCTGCAGCCCCTGCAGCACAAGTTCGATCCCCGGCCAGGGAACTTCCCACATGGCACAGCAGACTTCTCCTGCCTCCCCGCTACTCCCCTCAGCAGTGGATTTCAGTAGATTTGCCAGATCTGCTCCCCACTCTGTCTGGTGAATCCTCTCACGCACACCCCCAACACACAACTCTGGCCTGCACCCCAGCTCTTGTATGCATAAATAAATCAAGCCCTGAAGCCGGTTGCAGGACCCTGCCCACCTTCTCCCTACACATCCCCCACCCCGAACCCTCCCCCCAGCTCATGCAGCTGGATTTCCAGGGCTCCCCTCAGAGGGGAGCTCTCTACCCTATTGGCCCCACATCAGTCAGTTGAGTCTGGTGGCAGGACCCAGCCTTTCTAGTACCCCCACCCCAGCAGCAGGGGCCCCCTGGCGCATTGGAATGCTAATGCCAGCTCTCAGCAGAGGGTCCTGTCTGGGGGAGAACAATGCTGTCTTTATACCACCAGGCCCTTCAGCTTCTGGTCTCCCGCAGGAGAGGGCCTGGGCCCCGTGGGAACAGGAGGCGCCCCCACTGAATCGCGTCCCTGGCGGGTGTCCCCACACTGGAGACCCAGTCAATGTCACAGGGATGAGACAAGACATCACCAGCCCCTCTCAATGGGGGTCTCAAAGGGCATCAAGACCACCGAGCCCCACCGGGGTGATGGAGACTAACAGGAGACAATTCGAGATGGAGGCATCACATGACCAGAAACTGGAGCTGGGGCAGAGGTGATTCACAGAGTCGGGAAAACCAGCGCGGGAAATACAAATCCTTCGGTGCAGACCAGAGGGGGGGTGCGGTGAGGGCCTCTGCAGACTCCCTCGCCCTTACAAACCCCCTAGTCACACCCTAAAAGTGATTAATTTATCAGCAGGCAATGACTAGAGAACAATTCTACAAAGGAAGGAGTCTCTCCGCAGAAGAACCATCAGTTCAATTTCTTCCTCTTTTTCCATCAGTTTTTCCATCAGTTCAATTTCTTCTGTCTTTTTCTTGAAAAGCCGCGCAAACGGTTTTCAGACTGTGATCAGTTATGAGCAGGGAGATGGGCTCGCAGGTCTCTCCCGTCTGCAGGCCTGACCCCAGCTGCTGAGCGTGCAGCCCGCCGGGGGTCCAAGAAAGACGCACCCGGACCGCCTCCCTCCTGGGAGCTCTTCCCTTGCAGGCCTGGGCCTGAAATCAAAGCCTCGGGGCAAGGAGCCCGCCCCCACTCTCCCCCAGGGCTTGATTAGACCAAGACTAAAGCCCCAGGGGCCACTGGTACTGGGGTCTCCTGCCCAGCCCTGGGACCCCCTGCCTCGAGTGGCCCCCACCAGGCGGCTTGGCCACCTGCCCCTCCCACCAACGCCTCTATCCCCCCCAGGGTGCTGCTGGCGGGTGGGACCAGAGGGGCCAGGGGGGACCCTTAGTTCTGACTTCACTTGGACAAGCCACCTGCTGAGTGAGCTGCCCATGCCCCCATCACAGCTGGTCTCACCCTCAAAGACACGCTGTACCCCCAGTTTGGAGCAGTCACCCCAAATCCAGATGGGCTCAGTTCCATCCCAGTAGTTGGTAGCCGCCTTCCCCACCATGCCTTTCCCGCCAGGCTCAGACAGGAACACGGGATGCCACCGAGAGGTGTGCGAGCACTAGCTCTGACGCGTCTGCACACAGCTGGCGCTGAATAAATGCCTGTGACTGGGGTCCCCACTCTTCAAAGGCCGGATGGGGGGTGTGCTCTGTGTCTCCTCCCTGTTCCTCACCCAAACCTCTCCTGCACTCCTGGGTGATGGTCCTGGCTACCCCGGACGCTGCCCCCTGCATCGAAACTTGGGGGGTCCCCTCTGAAGAAGGTCAGGCTGGGCAATTTGTTCTCCACTGAGTCCAAACCTGGTTTTGCTTCCAGACTAAAAACCAGTCTCGTCTCCTGCCCACCAATAATGAAGAGGGGTGAAGGCACCCCAAGCTGAAGCCCACCAGGCTGGTGCCCCTGGCAACCAAATAGGCCCGCAGCCTTCCTGGGGGCCAACAAGCTCCAGGGTGTGTACTGTAGCAGCCCTAAGAAGCAGTTTTCAGGAATTCACCCCAGCCTATCACTCTCCATCCAGGAAACCTCACTGGTGGAGCAATTAACTCCTTTTAGTGCTCAACCCACTCACCTGTTCCTTAGACTACGCCTTAGTCCCTGGCGTCGCTGCCCCAGGGCCTTTGCACGCCTGCTTTCTCCCCAGATGCTGTCTCCACACCTCCCAGAGCCATTCCTTCTCACCCTTGAGCAAAAACATCACTGTCCCAGGGAGGCCCTACTCATTCAGTCCCAGCCACTTGCCCTCAGGGGGCTCTTTGATTTCATCCCTGTTGGTGGTTTCTCTTTCCCCTGAGGGTTTCTGCCTCCAGGTGGCAGGGATAGACCTGCTGCGGTCCTATCACTACGCCCGGGGAGGGCCTGGCACACAGTAGGTGCCCAGGCAAATGTTTGTTGCTGGCATGAACAAAAGCACACTCCTGAAGACGCCCCAAATCCTCAGACCGGGCATTGGGGGGGTTCCTCCTTCAAAAGCTGGAAAGTTGGCACTCCCTTGGCACCACGGACTCGACTCGTGCACTGTCTGAGCAGGAGCGGGAGTTAGAAGAGAACCCAAGGCTCACCTGAGTGTTCTGGCAAACTGATGCTCTATCGGGTGACATGAAACAGAGTTCACTGCCCACCACCAGCCCAGGCGGCCAGCCTCTTCTCTAATCTACTCCACGAGGTCCAGGGCGGGGGTGGGGTGGACCTACAGCTCAGGAAACTGAGGCACGGGGAGAAACCAGTACCCAAGCCACACACCACAAAGCCAGATTAGAGTCCAGTTCTGACTCCAAAACTCACGACAACAGAGAAAACCCGAGTTCGTCCGCACGTGGAAGCTGACTCAGCTGGGGTGCTGAGGCCACAATTTGGGGAGCTTAAGAACACAACGCAGAGCGAAAGAAGTCGGACGCACTGGGCCTCCCTCGTGGTACAAGGGGTCAAGTCTCAGCACTATTAAGCTGTCGCCAGCCACTGCAGCATGAGTTTGATCCCCGGCCGGGGAGCTGACCCACAGGGCACAGCAGACCTCTCCTGCCTCTCCACTGCTCCCCTCAGCAGTGTACTTCAGTAGACCCGCCTGCTCTGCTCCCCACTCTGTCTCTGGTGAATCCTCTCACCTCCCCACACCTCTAGCCTACACCCCAGCTCTTGTATGCATACATAAATGATGATTAACAAAAAATAAAATATTTATTTTTTTAATAAAAGAAGTCAGACACAAAAGTCACAGACTATGCGACTCTGTTTAAATGGAATATCCAGAATGGACAACACATAGGGGCAGAAAGTAGCAGTGGCCTAGGGTTGGGCTGACAGCGAATGGGTGTAAGGTTTCTCTTGGGGGGTGACAAACACACAAAGTTGATTGTGATGACTGTTGTGCCCCCCTGGGAACAAACTGAAGCCACTGACTGGTTCACTTTAAGTGGGTGGAATGGATGGTAAGTGAATTATCTTTCCATAAAACCATTTTTTTGAAAAGATGAAAAATTTATTCAATTCTATGGGGAGCATCAGGTCCCGGTGCAAGCAGATCTTGCTCTCGTCCCCACTGATAGTGTCTGCTGAGGGAGGCCGTAGGCTGGGGAGGCCGTTCAGTCTTAGACCCTGTTTGGCAGACCAGCAGGGATGCTGGGGAGTGAACCCGTCTTCAGTCCCCATCTGCTGGGCTCTCCCTTTGGAGGTGCAGAAAGTGTCCTCCAAGGCAAACACTATTTCCAGCCAGAGTTGTGGAAAGGGGCTCAGAGATTCACGTCCCACTTCTGTCTCTCTAGCTGCGTGAACTCAGGCAAATCTGCTTGGAGCCACAGTTTCCTGATTTGAAAAATGTAGCTAACAACGGTCCCGTCCTAATGGGGTGATGATGAGAATTAAATTAAATAACGCACATGAAGCGCTCAGCGGCACAGCTAATGGTCCTCGGCAAATTCTTCTAAAATGACAGCAATAAGAATTAACTGTCTTTATTTCATTGTTTAGGAAAAGAGCTGTTCTTCAATCATGAAAAGCCATCTCTTTGCCTGAGATTCATGTTCTGCTTTGCTCTTTCCTACAATGACAAATGGTAGGGGGAGCCCAGCTCAGGAGTTGCTGTGCATTGGCAGCAGCTTTGCAGAAAAATCAGGGAGCCTGAGTCAGCTCACCCCAAAGTGGTCAGGCTGAGGGGGTCATCAGATGGAAGTTGGATTCCCTACAAAAGCTGGGTGTCAGAGCGTCTCTCTTCACCAAAGACAGCCTTGGGAAAGGACAGGAAGGACTCTGTGTCCTCTGAGCCTGGTGGCGCAGGGGTTGTCTCAGCCTATGAAGCTATTCGAGGCCACCGCAGCATGAGTTCGATCCCCAGCCAAGGAGCTTCCCACAGGGCGCAGCAGACCTCTCCTGTCTCCCCACTGCTCCCCTCAGCAGTGTACTTCAGTAGATCCGCCTGTTCTGCTCCCCACTCTGTCTCTGGTGAACCCTCTCACCACCCCCACACCTCTGACCTATACCCCAGCTCTTGTATGCATAAATAAAACAATTTTTTTTTTAAAAAAGAGAAGAAAAAGAAATAACAAAACACTAACCTTCCAAGGACTCCCAATATCCCCAGGCTTCTCATTGGCCAGACCACCGAGGAGGTCCACTGTCCACCAACCACTCACGTTACAGATGGGGAAACTGAGGCTCCATCAGCCAACTGACTTGCTCAGAGGAAGAACTGGGCAGATGAGGACCAGTGCCGCCGGCTTCGTACCCTGACTTGAGAGCTCCGGCAAAGAAACCGAGGCCCAGGGAGGGCAGGCTGCTGGAGGCGGTGGTGGGGGGAGCTGTGGCCAGAATCCAGCCCAAGGCTCTTCCTCAGCCTCTCACCTGGTGGCAAGGGGCCCGTGTCCGGTGTCTGCAGGTGGGGTGGGGGTGAAGGATGGCAAAGGTTCCACATTTGTGCAGGGGTGTAAAGAAAGGTGCGCAGAGGTGAAAGGGAAATTGACAGGGCGGCCGGCAGGGCAGAAGCAGGAGGGACAGAAGTTTCCAACTTCTACCTCCCCAGAGGTCACTGCCTCCTCTCCCCCTGGGTCTCCAGACCCAAAATGCTAATGGTACCGCCCCTTCCAGAACAGTAATGTCAGTCTGGCCTCCAGGAGGGGACCCCCAGCCCAGTCACTTCGAATTTCTGATGAGGAGCCCAGGGGACAATAGCCGCTGCCCCTCAGAGGGGACCCTCCCTGAGCCTTTCAGCCAGGACCCATCTGACCCTCGCCACCCCCCAGGACAAAGCCTTTATTTGTGAACAAACGCATTTGCAATAAAAAAGGAAGAAGAATCCTGTGCTGGTTTGTCTTTGGGCTGGAGGGAGCTGAGCTGAGCTGAGGCACAGAGCCCCTGACCGGACGCCTGGGAAAGGAGCCTCGAGGAGAGTCCCAGGCTGTCCCTGGCACAAAGGGACTCTGCTGGGGAAGGGAGAGGCCAGAGGTCTCCAGGAAAGGCCCCGTCTCTGCAGAGACCGGGAAGGGTAGGGCCAGCCTCAATGGATGGGCAGTGTCTTGCAGAGTGTACTCAAGGCGAGGTCCAGAGGGAGTCCAGACACTAAATCTGGACAAGCTGGGGGTGACAGACAGGGAAAGAGGGGGCGAGAGGCCTCCCTGGTGGCTCAAGGGGTTAAGTCTCAGCACTATAAAGCTGTCGCCAGCCACCGCAGCATGAGTTCAATCCCCGGCCAGGGAGCTTCCCACATGGCGCAGCAGACCTCTCCTGTCTCCCTGCTGCTCCCCTCAGCAGGGGATTTCAGTGGATCTGCCTGTTCTGCTCCCCACTCTGTCTCTGGTGAGTCCTCTCATCCCCCACACACACACCTCTGGCCTGCACACCAGCTCTTGTATGCATAAATAAATAAATCTTAAAAAAATATGATGATGAAGAGTTTTCTGCAAATAGTAACATTTCATTATGCCATGCAATAGATATAAAAATATTAAAACTTTATGTAAACAACATGTGTTTTAACTTTTATGTAGTCTCAGAAGAGTTTGTGACATGGAATTTAATAAAAAAATAATAAAAATGAAAAAAAAATATGATGGGGTGAGTTCCTCCCTCCAGGTAAGGGAAGACCCCCTAAGACTACTGAGTTCCTGAAGCTTCCAAGGTCAAGACAGCACCCACCGCCTCAGCCATGAGGGGGCTGGGCACCCAACCAGGTCAAGACAAAGATGGGACCTTTCCACCCCTCAGAACAAGATCCCATCTCCCTGCTGCAGGGACCTGACTCTAACTTGCGGTGCCCAATGCCGCAGCCACCGGAAGAGGTTGCAGGCTCGTAGGTCCTGAGGCATCGGGATCCAGGCCCCTGAGGACAGGGACCCTGCCCCAAACCCTCCACTCCTTCGGGACTGACACCTTGGAGCCCGACAGCTGTCACCGAAGGAGCTAAGCAGAAGGCACCCTGACTTGGTGACCCTACCCACACGGACCAGCTGGGGGCGCCAGAGAGACCCACCCACTGAGCAGAAGTGCCCAGAGGCTGGGTGGTGAATGCCCAGTACCTCCAAGGGGTCAAACAACTAAAAGAGCCAGGTGCCTCTGATGGAGGAAATAGAATTTAATGGATGGGGCACCTGACCCACACAAGGAGGTGGGGGTAGAAGTGTAAGGGGGGGTCCTCAGGAAAGGGGAGTGTCCCAGGTTCCCTGCCCCACCCACGGGAGGGTGGAGCTGAGCAGGAGAGATAAGAAGCTGGAGAAGAGACAAGAGAAAAAAACAGAGAAAAAGGGAGAAGGAAGGAAGCAGGATGGAGGCCAGGAGAGGCACAGGGAGCAGAGAGACATGAGAGGAAGCTGCACTGGCCTGGCCTGACTGAAGCGGACGTGGGTGAGAGACCCCTGGGGAGGTGGCATGGATCTTGCTTTTGCTTTTATGCAGCATGGATCTTGGTTTTGATTTTGCTCTTTTCCTCACAGACTTGTCTGGCTGCTTCTGACCCTTTTCTATGGGTCCCGGCCGGAAGGTGTTTTAGACTCATGGCAGGCTTTCGGGCCTTGCTTTGGGCCAATCCCATTTGGGTGGACTTTTACCCATGAGGTGATGGGTAACTTTGGGCGCTTAGCTTAGAAACTATATTCTTTGTCTTTTCTGTATTATCACACTAATTGAATTAAAGTTTCTTTTCCGCTTAAGGTCTTCTATGTTTTGTCCTGATGCGGTGGATGGCAGAACCTATTTAGAGTGGGAAGGTTTGGGGGTTCTGAGGTGCCCCTCTCCCTGCCCTCTAACAGTGGCACCTCGTTTCCAACTTTTCTCCTCTTAACCTCCACCAGGTGCGTGTGTGCGCACGCGTGTGCACTTACTGCAAAGGAGAGCCTTTTTAAAGATTTTTTTAAAAATCTACTAAAATGTGACCACTTAAAGCTATCTATTTGTAGCATAATTAAAATTTATCAAATTTTAATTTTATCAAAGGAACTGTTATAAGGCAGCCCCGATATAAAATGGGATGCCTGACTGTGGGTTCTCACCCGTGAGCTTAAAAGGGACTTATAATAAGACTCAATTGCAGGCACATACAATAAGATTAATGAAGAGTTTATTTACAAAAGGAGGGGAAATAAAAAAGACCACTCAAGAGAAAAAAAGAATAAATTGGTGAATGTGTCCTACCAGTTCTGCTGAGCTAGAATCCCAATGGCGCACCTAAACTCGGCGAAGAGCCAAAAGCAAGAAAGCCCAAAGCCCACTTGTCTGGTTAAAATGCCAAAAACACGGCTGCTTAACTCCACCCTCAGTCCTCAGCAATCCCCCTTCAGTGATGATGGCATTATGGGATTTGTAATCCTAGGTGTCTTGGATCTCTCTGGCTTGAGGTGGAGGTGGGGTCCTGAGACACTCCCCTTTCCTGAGGACCACCCTCTTACAGGTTGCTGGTGTCAAACCCTGGTGGTGAGTTGGGGGGCAGGGGGGCTATCCTGATCTTTACAGAACACAGTTGTAAAACTGGTCCACCTGGAGGGGAGGGGTGTACTGGGGTGGGGGAGAGCGTAGCTGCTCTGGGGAAGAGCTGATTTAAGGAGCAGAGAGGTGTGTAATTTTTTAGCCTGTTATTTATACCAGGGGACAATTCGTGGGACACAACTGAAGTATTCATTATGACACTCTACCCTTTTCCCAGATTTTCAATTAAATTAACATTTTCATGTGGATTTCATTGCGTTCAAAGGTAATCACACCTCACATTCCCGAGATGGCATCGAGGTCCATGGGAATGGGGACAAGGGACAAGGCCCCCTGGAACTTTCCCTAATCTCATCTTGTAGCCAGTCAACTTCCCCGCCCAACCACCCCTACCTTGTCCTATATTAGGCTCCTCGTCCCAGAGATGTGACAGAAGTCCCGCAAGCCTCACTCACCTGCACACACCGTCCTGCTTGAGGCCTCCTGTCCCACCAGCAAATCTGAAACTTCTGAAATGGCAGATCAGATGGCCAGAGGAGGCGTGGGCCGCTCCACCCCGGAGCCACCTGCCTGTCCTCAGAGAGGGAGCTCAGGAGTCCAGGGGACAGAAGCAATAATGCCAGCTGTCCTGTCTCTCCCAGGGCCAGGAGTGACCTCCCACCCTTCCCCCAAGCTGCTCTGCCCCACTTGGGCAATGGCAGCCCCAACTCCCCAGTCGCTCACGCTGGCGATGGGGGGTTTAATTGTGTTTGCCCTTATCATCACCTCTAATTCAAAGGGTAGCAAGTTCTACCAATTCCATCACCAAATGCAGGTCTCCCTGACTCTGTCATCCGTCTGTCTGTCCACCCATTCAGCCATCACGGCACACAGCTGGGTGGGGCCGCCATGTGAAGCACACGAAACACGTGAGCGCAGGCATGGAGGAAGGGATGAGCAAACCGACACAGGAGCAAAAACTTGCAGCAGGAGAGGCCCTTCCAGGGTTGCCCCTGGGGGGTCTCAGGACACCTTATGGCCCGGACACCCCCAAGCTACAGAGGCAACCAGAGAATGAGCAGGGATCCTAAGCCCCAGCCCAGAGGACCCCTACAGGGCACCAAGCCCCCTCCCCCAGGAAGACTTGTGTCTGCCTCCACCTGTCCACTCCATTTCCATCGACTTCGACCCTCCTTGGTCCTTCCTTCCAGCCCCCTGGCTGGCTCTTTCCTGGGCTCCCTCCCTGCCCTCCTGAAATAGCCTTTGCCCACTGGCCATCTGGAGTCCTCTCACACAGGGCTTTTCCTCAACACCACCCCTCACCTCAACACTATCCACCATGCCCCGAGCAATGGTTGTCCCAAGTGCCAGCCTATCAACCCCACAAACATAAAATGCTTCACCCAAAGGGGGAGACGTGCCTTTTACACCATCTGGTGCAGGCAGTGAGAAACAACAGGCCGTGGCTGGCTATCTGGCGGGGCAGTCTTGTCAGATGTTTGGCTCAGCTGACAAAATGCTGCTGGCATTAAAGTACCAGCAGATGAAGCTACATTCCAAAGACACTGAACCCGACCCATCTGCCTTCCAACTTTCCTTCAGTTCTTTAACAGCTTGGACACCGGGCCCAAACTGGACATGTTTGTGCATAATCACGGACTTGGTGATCGTGTGCAGAGCTGCTTTGTTTGCTCAGCCAACAGCCTCTGCATCTGCCACCCACCCCGCCCGCCCAGCCCTGCTCCAGCCCACCCAGTCCTGGCCCAGCCTGGCCCAGCCCGCCCAGCCCACATCCATCCTTGGCCTAGCCCAGGTCTGGCCCTGGCCCAGCACAGCTCCAAGGCCCGGTGTGCTGGGGAGAGCCCTGTGCTTGATCTGAGTTAGCTCCCTTCCACTTCTCAATCACCGGAACAACTAACCAATTCTTTATAAATTTCAGAAAAACAAAGACAATTCATGATCCTGATGGAGGAAATAGAACACATGGAAGGGGCACCACAAGACAAACTTGACTCCCACAAGGAGGCGGGGGCAGAAGGAATCAACATAGCCATCAGCACAGTGATAACCAAAATCGCCAGCCTAAGTTACTAAGCATAAGGCCCAGTAGGTGTCAGACTGCTGAGGGAAGGTGAAGATAAGGAGATTGAGCCCATTGGAGAATCTCCCGTCCCTTTCACATTCTAGTTATTCAAAATCAGCAACAGGCGCCACCCTCAAAGATGAGCCCCTCCCAACTGAAAGAAGAGGATAAAACCTAACCTGCCCCCTCAAAGGGGCAGCTCTTCCTGCCAGCTTGTGTATGTGCAAGCATTCTTTACGGCCCTATCCCTTTCCCCAACAAACCTGTTTAAGTCTATCTAACGTCTCTGTGTCGTGCAGAAACTCGCTACATGCCACTGAAGGGGAGCTCTGGTGAAACGTTTCCCAGAGTGAACCAAAGGACCCTGCTCTCAAACCCATGAACTCCAAAAAAGGACATCAATCCTACTAAATGGGTGGCTGGGCGGAGGGGCCTTGCGTATGGGGAGGGGATAAACTTTCCCATCAGATCGTGCTGACTTGCAGATGAGATCTCAAGGGACCGAAACTGGTGTCATCTCTCAGTCCGGAAGGGAAACCGAGTCATTTCTTAGCCACAGGTTCTGATTCCTGTGCATTCATGTATGGCGCCAACACAGATTTACCGAGTACCTACTGTGTGCCAAGCAAGTAAGGAGGGGCTGAAAATACAGTGAATGAGGCCACACGGCCCCTGAAATGCGAGCTGGTGTGCGGATTTTCATTTTATGTCCTCTTAAATAGAGTATAACAAAAACTCCGTTCAGTTACAGGGAAAATGTAAAGTATGTCCGAAACAACTTAGTATAAGAAACAAGTTTTTTCGACTTTAAATTTGAAGATCTAAATACAGGTCAAGGCCTTCCTGGTGGCGCAAGGGGTTAAGTCTTAGCCTATGAAGCTATCAGCAGCCACTGCAGCATGAGTTTGAGTTCGACCCCTGACCCCCGGCCAGGGAGCTGACCCACAGGGTGCAGCAGACCTCTCCTGCCTCGCCTGCTGCTCCCCTCAGCAGTGTATTTCAGTAGATCTGCCTGTTCTACTCCCCACTGTCTCTGGTGAACCCTCTCACCCCCAACACCTCTGACCTATACCCCAGCTCTTGTATGCATAAATAAATAAATAAATAAGTCAAGCATTTGCCATGAAAATGTAGCATCCACACTGAAATAGACCCCCAAGTACAAAACACACTGGATTTCAGAGAATGGAAATAGACCTCAGTCACTTTTTTTTTTTGTATTGATCACCTGTTCTAATGATATTTTGGTTATATTGGGTTCAATAAAATATATTCGTAAAATTAATTTTGTTTGCTTCTGCTGTACATTTTTTAAATGCGGCTGCTAGAAAGCTTTAATGCTATATTTCCTCACATCTATTGTGATTGGACAGCCCTGCAGCAGGCCCTCCTGTGGGAAATAAGTAGAGGAGAGTCCACTTCAGCTCACACCCTGCAGACCAGCCGAGCTCAGGGAGCCCAGGAGTCAGCCCTTCATCACTCAGATTCCAGAGGCAGCTGGAAGATGGGAGCAGGGCGTGCGCCGGCCTACCTGGACGCTCTCCCCTGTCCCCTATGGAAGGGAAAGCCCAGGGAGGCAGGTAACTAGGCAGCTGCTCCCACATCCCCACCCCAGGGGGGCGCCCCCTCACCCCAGGCAGAACCGGCAACTTTTACTTACTCCCCAGTGTCTGAGCCACCAGCGCCCAGAGCGGGTTACACCCGGGAGCCCCCCGTTCTCCAGCCTCGCTCTCCCGAGCTGCTTGGAGCTTCAGGGAAGGAAACTTCTTTCCCCAGGGAGGGCTGGGCTTCCATCCAGTCTCCCAGCCCAGCAGGAGAATGTGCGCGCGTGTGCGCGCGTGTGCGCGCGTGTGCGTGTGCGTGTGGTGTGTGTTGCGGATGTCTGTGTGTATAGAGGGGGGTTTCCAGGACAAAACACATCCAATTGGAAGTCTCTAATGAAGTTATTACGACCCCATGGGGTGGGGAGGGAGTGGAGAGGGTCAGGGTCGGGGGGGTCTCTGACCAATGAGGGGGAAAATCCCTTCCAGCCTAGGAAAGAAAAGCCGTTGGCCTCTTCAAGCCTTGTCGCTGGAGCTCCCTGATGACGCAGGACACGGCCGGGGACGGCTCGTGTTTGTCGTTGTCTAATGTATCCGATACAGACTTGACCATTTTAAACTATGGACTTGGTGGGGCGGAGGACAGTCCCTGGCTGGTTTCTGAGGTCTGATTCGTGGCTCGTGTCTTCCCCTGCCCAGGTGTGCGAAGCAAAGGGGCCTCAGGCTCCGCAGGCCTGGCCTCCTTCCTGGACCCTGGGGACCAAGGTGAGCGAGGCTTGGCCGTGCCCACACTGCATTCCAGGTTAGAGAATGGAAGGGACAGCCATTCGTGTCCTTTAGTCTCCCAGAGATGCGCGGCGACGGCCATTTTCCCCCGGGGGGCCTTGGAGGACCCCCAAGCCCGAGTCCTGAGGAGGGACATGCAGGCCGTGGGCTCTGGCGGTAGCTCCCTCACTGTCCCTTCCCTTTCCTGCAGACACACAGAGCCAGACACGTCCAGTGGTCAGTGGGGCGGGGACCTGCCCCAGAGCCGGGAAAGGGCTGAGACCTCTGGCCCAGACTGAGGACTCCAGAAACACGGCTGAGGGCAGGCGAGCAGTCAGCAGTTAATTAGCCAAAGAGCAAGGAATGGGGGCCCTGGACCTGAGCGACTCAAATAATTGAGGTGACGGGGCTCAGGGTGTCTCTAGGCTTGAGAACAAAGGGATTCAACTTCATTGGCTGAGATCGCAGAGACAGGGGACTCGGCTAAAGCTCATTCACCACGGCCAGCGGGGGGCCCTGGGCCGCAGCTGGAGCTGGTGCAGGCTCTCGACTGTCCCCCGTGTGCCCACACCCCAGGCTCCAGGTCTGGTCTCAAGGTCTGTGACTTTCCTTCTGGGCCTGCGGCTCCCTTTCCTTCCCACAGCCAACTTGGTAGCTGCGCAGAGAGCTCAGAAATGGAGAAAGGACAGTGAGCCCAGGGCCACAGCAGGTGTCCTGGCCCCAGCCAGGGTCTGACCTTGTTGACCAGCCTATGGGAGCAGCAGTTCTTGTGACATTTCTGTCCTTGAGCCCTGTGTCTGTCCTGGGTCTTTCCGGTCTCATTTTGAACTGAGCCAAAAACAACTCTCTAAGAAAAACCATCGCACAACGACTAGCTGAGAAATCATCGGGACCACAAGAACTGGTGATCATGGATTTCTTGCCAGAAAATAGAACTGGTAACCAATTATGGATCGTGGAGAAGAGCTCAGCTTGCTAACACTAATCCACTCTTCTTTAAACCACTTACTCGGGGAACATGGTGGACTTTCGGCCTGAACCTGTGTACCTGGAGTTGCAATTCTTCTATCCCACATCAACGCACTTCCCCTTTTTAATCACCTCCTGAATTTTCAGCTTAGCAAACAAGAACAAGAAATGCAAATTAAAGCTTAGAAAGTCACCCAGGAGAGCTGCCACATCCTTGCACTGTCCCACCCCACTCTCAGCCCTGGGAGTCCAGGACAAAGCGACAGAACACCCCACTGGTGTCCTTACTGGTGACAGCAAAGTTTGCCCAGATGAGCCCAAGTTTGAGAGGGGACCCCACTCCCACGGGCAGAGGCTGGGAGAATCCTGGGGTCCACGGGGCAGTTGGAACACAATGGGGAACACAAAGTCTTACCAGCCAGAATCCACCTGCCCACTGAAAGCCAGCTGAGTCCTTCCTGGTAACAGCAAATCCCGAACCAGCGAGCTACAGAAAAGGATTCTGTTGCAGGGACTGCCACTCTCCCAAGGAAATGGAACGAATCCAGTGCTCCGCCAGACAGCAAATCAATCACACAAACAAACAGACTTTCCCAGCGCAGCTTTCAGCTCATGGGCATTGAAAACTCATGGGCATCTAGCCGAGAGGAAAGCTGAGAAGCCTGACACTTGTAGCCCACACCCAGAGGTGTGGGAGGTGAGCGGATTCAGCAGACAGAGTGGGGAGCAGAACAGGCTGACTGACCGAAACACACTGCTGAGGGGAGCAGCGGTGGCTGCAGTGGTCTGATGCAGTGGCTGGCTATAGCTTAATAGCATAGACTTTAACCCCTGTGCCACCAGGGAGGCCCCGCACTCCATATTAAAGGGCCTGGAGAACACGCATTGGGGCCTCTCCTCTTTCTCCCCGTGCTGGTCATTCTGGTGACTTCCTGGAAGATGGCAGTTCTATAAATAAGTCATTTTTAGTTTAAAGTTTATAGCAAGGGTCTTCCTGGTAACCTAGGGGTTCAGTCTCAGTGCTATCACCCCTACAGCCTGAGCTTGATCCCCAGCCAGGGAGCTTCCCACAGGGCGCAGGAGACCTCTCCTGTCTCCCCGCTGCTCCCCTCAGCAGTGTATTTTGGCCAGTCTGCCTGTTCTGCTCCCCACTCTGTCTCTGGGGAATCCTCTTACCCCTCCCCCCCCCCACACGTCTGGCCTACACCCCGCCCCCAGTTCTTGTATGCATAAATAAATTTAAAAAAAAAGAAAACATGGGGTGCTCCTTTGGCCAGACATTCAAATCTGCATGAAAGGTGAGGTTGTAGCCATCAAGGGGATGGGCCATATTCAAAAAGGTTCCACATGTTACCATGGCAAAACTGGGAGCATCTATAGTTACCCAGCATGCAGCTGGCATTGCTGTAAACAAACAAGGGCAAGATTATTGCCAAGATAATTTGTGCTGGCATTGAGCAGAGCAAGCGCTGCAAGAGCTGAGCCAGCTTCCCCAACTGTGAAAGGGAATGTCAGAGGAGGCTGGGGAGAGCTTCCCTGGTGGCACAGGGGTTAAAGTCTCAGCACTTTGAAGCTCTAACCAGACACTGCTGCATGAGTTCCACTGCTGTATGAATTCCATCCCCAGCCAGAGAGCTGACCTACATGGCGCAGCAAACCTCTGCTGTCTCCCCACTGCTCCCCTCAGCAGTGTATTTCAGTAGACCTGCCTGTTCTGCTCCCCGTTCTTTCTCTGGTGAATCCTCTCACCCCCCTACCTCGGGCCTACACCCCAGTTCTTCTATGCATAAATAAATAAATAAATAAATAACTAAAACATGACTTATTTAAATGGGGGGAAAAGTACTGTAAGCGGACTGAGTTCAAAGTCTGGTAAAGGTTGTGCCCCCGGAGGGGGTTGCTGATGCGAATGAATAGCCCCAGGGAAAAATGCTAAATTTTGCAGTTTGGGGTGACGATTCTGATGAGAAACAAAAGGGACTGACTGAAGAAGGGGAATTCAGTCGCCATGCTGAAGGAATAGAGGAATCAGTTGCCATGATGTAGGAAAAGAAGACGCAGTCGCCATGATGTAGGAAAAGAAAAAGGAACGGCAGGAAATGTAGCCGCCGAGATTGAGAGTTTGGAAATCAGCTGCCAGAAGTTTTTGAGCTGCTGGGATATAGAATTTCGGATTGAGCATTTTTGGAATCTTCAGTGACTTTGGAGGCTTTGCAAGTAGCCGAGCGACAGAAACTGCTCCCAGTTTTGTTTTTACTGCAGCCATGGAAGAAGGCAGAGGCCCGAAGCGGGCGCCTTCCTAAAATGCGTGAGTGCAGTCTGTTGGGCCGTCTGGCTGCTGTAGTTGCTGTTTGCAGCATTGTTGGCCTGGTGCTGTGTTGGGGCACCATGGCAGTTCCGGGAGCATCTCCAGTTGCGTTCTGTGTCGTCCACGTGAGTTGGAACCCGGCCTACACTCTGGCTGTTGCACGTCTGCAGAAGGAAGACACCATTTGGAAACGTGGCCTATTGTTTGGAAGAGCTCCACATCAGCAGTGGCAGGAAGACGTCACCTTTGTTACTTTTCTGGGACTTAAAGGACTAGACATTGCTTTAAGTAAGGTAAACGGCCATATGTTGACTTTAGTAATTCTTTGCTTTTCCCTGTTTGTTAAAGAAATCCCATTGCTATTGTTCCGTAAGCCTGAGTAGTTTTGCAATTGTGCGAGCGGGTGCAGAACCAAGATAGTGACAAGTAAGCAACTGGGACACCGCCTTTGGCCAAATTTTGAAACCCCTTTTGCCCGGTATCAGTACTTAAATAGTGAACGTTTTAACACTGCAGGATAATCACAAAATAGTGATGTACTCAACCAGACACTTGGTTGTAAACTTTTTTTTAACCTTTCAGAGCCTCAGAATCTTGTTTCTTATTAAAAAAAAAAAAAACAACAACTGGTTTCTCTCTTTCATCAACTGGCAGGATCAACTTTCAATTCGTTCATGCGCCTATGAAAAACAGACGCCTCATTGTGAACACTTGAGTCATAAAGCAGGAGAAAACTTCTAATAGGATCCAAAATGCAAATCAGAATTCGTTAAGTAAAATCCCAACCTCTGCATTGACTCCTAACAGACAGCCCCAAGCAGAAGGTAAGCAGGATTTTAACACCCCAGACAGGAGACGCTGTCACAGGGGAGTAAACTAAGGCGTGTGTGTGTGTGTGTGTGTGTGTGTGTGTGTGAAGCTGTTACAGGGCAACCCCAATATACAATGGGGTGCCTGACTGTGGGTTCTCACCCACGCGCTTAAAAAGGACTTATAATAAGACAATTGCAGGCACTCACAAAAAGGTTAATAAAAGGGTTTATTTACAAAAGGAAGGGAAATTACAAAAATGAATAACTCGGGGACAAAAGAGAAAGTGAGGGAGAGAGATAAATCTCCAAATACGTCCTACCAGATCTGAAGAGCTGGAAACCCCAATGGCGCGCTGTAGCCCGGCGAGAAGCAAGAGACCCCCAAGGTCAAAAGCCCTCCTTATATAGCCAACATGTCTGCTTAACTCCACCCCTCAGTTTCCGGTAATCCTCTCTTCTGGATGATGATGGAATTCTGAGATTCGTAGCCCTAGGGGTCTTGGATCTCTCTGGCTTGGGGTGGGGGTCCACAAACCTTCCTGTGGAGTTTGTTGCAGACGTCCTTTCTCCCCCCAGGAAAGCCACGTTCATAAGCAGTCCCATGCTCATGTTTTCAGTATCAACTGGGAAGCCAGTTGTCCCAGAGAAAACACTTTCTTGAGTAATGCCTGTGGCCAGCCAGAAACCAGTCACATGCTTCAAGAGAAGCTGTAGCTGGACACTGTTAACCAGACAGAAACCAAGGCATGTGTGTGAAATGCTGCCTTGCACTGACAAACTAATGCCTGGACAGTCTATCGGATATGCCGCCACTCTGGGTTTGCAATTGATGAGATTCTTCTTTGAGGTCCAAGCGGGTCATCAGCTCTTTCATTCATTGGCTGGGATTCGGTATTTGCAACAAACTAAACTCAGACCCCAACAAACAGCAGCAGAACAAAAGAGGCTTGTCATGCGTAAAAATATATGCAGAAGCCCATCCTTGCACTGAAACGATTGTGCAGTGAGCACTTCTCCCTCCAGCCATCTGAGGTTATTTTTAAGCTCCACCGAATATATATTTTACGGCTCAATACAGACCTCTCCTTTTGAAGACTTTGCATATGTAATTAATAACAGCTTGAGATCATTTATACGCCACTATCTGAGCAAAACCGCTAGCGGCACGGACTTCAACTCTGTCAGATGAAGTAACACAGGCGCATGATGGGGTGAGTTTTTCAAGACGGTAGGTTCGTTTACATGACAATGTAAGCAGTGACAAATGTCACCCAGAGGACATTCTTTTCTTTCACCTTTTAAAAGGAAGCCAGAGCACCAGGTAGGGGAAGGATGACATTCATATTCCTGAGGAGTTACAACCCCCTCCTTCGAGCAACTCACAACTACCCTGGTTACAATGAACAAAGCAGGTTTTGTTCAGGGGCTGAATGAGGACAGCTTCTGTGCATTTTATTGAATCTTGAACACTGTGGCTGGCTGCCACCGATGACGCCTGTCGGGTTCCAATAGCCTGACGCTGAACACGGACTTCGCGGCAATCAACCCAGCTCAACGCTGGGCATTTTGGCCTGGTGGGATATTCAGGGACTGAAGATTTTTTCATGGAGCGTTTTCTGTGATGGAGAAAGCAAAGGTTCTTCTCGAAACAACTAGAAACACAGCACGAGCCCTTTCCTCACACCAGAGGAATTGATAAATACGGGGTGAACCCAAAACTTTATTTTTTTTTTAAGCAGATAACACCAAAGCACAATGTTGTATCCACAGTCATTGCAAAAATAATTACCGGGACTTTCAAAACATCAAATGAAGAAGCTGAACCAAGGTTAGGGCTATCATTTTCAACCAATATACAGATTTTTCCTTTAAGATCAAGGCTTGACGTCTACATAAAATTATTCACATGTTTCCCGTTCCCTGTGCCTATTTTGGGTCAAGACCGAGACTCCCAAGCTTCAAACCCACTTCGTCTTGATTTCAAAGATGACACAGCCACTAACCGAGAAGTCCCAGAAGTCAGGTCTTCGGTGTTATACGACAAATGGCATTTGTAAGTAATCCAATCAGACTTCAGATTCCTTTGAAACAGTTCAGGAACCCAAGCTTCTCAGCACCACAGCACCCAGACATGCTCAAAGATTTCTCCCTTGTCTCCCTAAACACACCACCGGGGAACCCAGAGTTTCACTATGGGGGTCTCTAAGAGCCACACTCAACCCAAGTAAAGGCAGTGAATGGAACTACCCGTTGCTTTCTTTTGGTGGGGGGGGGCATGAGAGTTGGGAAGAGTACAGAGACAAAAAGGAAAATGAGACCAGTCATATGGTTATTAAAAAAACGGTTCTATAAAAGTCCCTCCTTTCAAAATTATATTCAAAAATATTTAAGACCAAAAGGAGGTCATAAAAACTGTTAATACAAACAATTCCTCGCTGAGAAAAAAAACCCTTCGTGTCGAGGGGCACAGGAACCCAGGGGGGGCAGATCAATGAGTGGACCCACTCGCTAGTGCATTTAGGACTTTGTGGGTCTGCGGCTGTTGGGCATGAAAAGCCTCATCTTTAAAATCAAAATAAGAAATTAAAGTGAATGTGTGTGCGAACGAGAAACTAGTCATGGCAGAATCTGAGAGGCAAATCTTTAGTCTAGAAGGCAACAATTTTGTCATCGAGGGGGACGGATGGACTGAGGGCACTCGAAGCTGGACTGGAGTATACAGAACAGAACAATCTCACATATAAGGCAAGCTGTGGCTTCTCCGTTGGAGGCCACCACCAGCAAGGTCCACTGAGGCAAGAAAAGAAGCCGGTCAAGGGCAAATCACCAAAAGAGATTCAGAAGGGGTAATGATCACAGTGAGGCAGGACGACCTGGGTTGTGGGCAGCGGGCAGACTCGAAGTGAATGTCCCTGCATGCCCTGTGCACACTTCAAGCAGCACTTTCTGGGGTTTGGAGGTCTGTCCCTTCTGCACTACGTTTCCTCCAAAAGAGACACAGAGGTGGAGCCCCGGAGAGACGCAACCACCAAGGTGACCACCCACTGGGGATGAGGAGGCTTCCTGCAGGCTGGCCGAGTCCTACAAGCGCTTGTAGGTGCCCAGGAGAGCTTTGCAGTTGGGGCAGTAGTGGTCCACGTCCTGCAGGGCGTCCACGCAGAAGGGGATGAAACAGCAGCCGGCCGCACACCTGGAGAACACAGCCACACCAGCAGGTTACCCGCTGCAGCTTTCAGCCCCTGGACCCCAAAAGGGCACACGGAAGTCCTAAGCCCCGAGACCGAGGACTCAAACACAGGTGGGAACGACCCTGATCAAACGGCCCCCATTTCATCGTGAACGGCCACAAGACCGCTGAGGAAGCACTCGACTCCGCGCCGTCTGCAATGACCAAAGAGCCTTGCTTGCTGATTTCTTCTGATCAGAGATCGATATCTCCACTATCAATGATTACAAAGGACGCAAGAAGCCCACCTCTGCTGACTGCTATAACGAAGATGCGTTCCTCCCCCCTCCCCGCCCATGGCAACATTCTGTTTGGAGACTCCTGGCAACCAACCCAAACTTTCAGACAAATAACCCAGGTTTTGTGAGACCCCCTGACCTGCCTGATCCTACAAAGCTCCCCCATGCCCTGCCCCCGAGGGAACCCTCCCTGGGCCTGCCCCCTGCTGGGCCCAGATCATGACCCCTGTTCTCAAATAACCGCTTTCCTAGACATGTTATCGCTATGTGGTATTACATAGTACATGTTGTTGTCTTCGAGCCTAATTATTTTGAGTGTGGGCCTCATTTAAAAAAAGGGTCTTTGAAGATATATTTGAGTACTTGGGGATCTCAAGGTGGGATCATCCTGGATTATCCAGATGGGCTCCCTAGGGCCCCATGACCACTTATAAGAAGAGGATACACCAAAACTCGGGGCAGACAAAGGCCATGTGCAGATGGAGGCAGAGATTGGAGGTGGCAGCCCTAAGCCCAGCACACCTGGATCTTCCAGAATCAGCAAGAGGCAATGTGGGGGGCTTTCCTGGAAGCTTGATTTTGAGCCGAGAGAATAAATTTCTACGGGTTTGTGGCCTTCTGTGCCGGTATTCTAGAACCCCAAGCTCAACCCACACATAGCTGTCCCCACACACTGTCCTGGGTGTATTTTCAGACTTGGGGTCACTTGGGCACCTTTCAAAGTCTTAAATTAGGGCTGGTGAATTTCTGGAGGGAGAGGGCAGGCAGTACGTACTTCAGCTCCCTGGACCGCCTTCTGCTGTTGAAAGCAGCTGCAGGTAAAACTTCCTGTCATTTTGAAGGGTGCAGTTTTAACGGGGAGATTTTAAAGAGGACAGTTTATCTGGAAGAATGTATCTGGGGACCAGGAAGGTACTGGGGACAAATGAGCACCAGTCTGGACTTAATTGTCAACCAATTTGGGGCTAGATTTCCATTTGGTGGCCTTTGTCACCTCCTTTGTGGTTTGCAACTTCACAGGGTCCACCATCCCCTACAGGTCACAGAAGGTACTTCCCACTTATACCCAAAAGCTGTGTTTGCAAACTCTCTGCATTAAAAAATTTATATTTTTTCCATGAAAAAAAATATCAACATCTGACAGGAAGGCATGAATTTACATAGAGCAGAATCCAGATATACCCTGATGAGGAGACTCTTTGGTGAAAAGAAAGTTCCTCCGATTGTCTAAGCTACCAGGATTCAAGGACGGGGAACTGGTCCACACGGAGACAGTCACCTACAGCACCCAACACTCGCTCACCGCTGTATTCTCGACAATTCCCTGGGGAAGGCATTCTCGCTCCAGGTTACAGAGGAGGAAACCAGAGCACAGAGAGGCAAAGCCACTTGCCCACAGCCACACAGCAGTGAGAAGTCTTTGGAGCCACTGGTGGAGAGAGGTAAGAGGAGCAGAAAGCCCCAGGCTTAGCACTCTCTAAGTTTCCCTTCTGTCTATCCCTGATTTCGAAGATAAATATCAGTTATAATACGAATGTCCAAAGGCGGTGAACTTGTGCTTGGCATTTTCTAGCTGGGAAAAAAAAAAACCAAAAGACATTCATCTGTCCCGAGTGAGACAGAGACTAGATGTCCCGGACCTGTTGTCTTTTCTTCCCCACGGAACCCGTGTTCTCAGGGATGTCAATTAATAAATAACCTTTCTGGGGGGGTCTCCCTGGTGGTGCAAGCTCTCAGCCTATGAAGCTATAAGCAGCCACTGCAGCAGGAGTTCAATCCCCGGCGAGGGAGCTTCCCACATGGCACAGCAGACCTCTCCTGCCTCACCCGCTGCTCCCCTCGGCACTGTATTTCAGTAGATCTGCCTGTTCTGCTCCCCACTGTCTCTGGTGAATCCTCTCACCACCCCACACCTCTGGCCTACACCCCAGCTCGTGTATGCATAAATCAATAAATCTTTAAAAAACAAACAAACAAACAAAAAAAAACCTTTCTGGGGCTTCCAGGCTGTCCTCCCACTTGGGAAGAGAAACCCCACTCCTTCCAGACCAAAGTCACAAGGGAGACAAGGAAGGAGCCACTTGCACCAGAGGCCAGGCCTCCTTGAGAAAAACGCCCAAACACCATTTCCTTTGAGAATGAAAATAGGGCCCATGTGGTTTTCTGGGAGACTCACCTTGCTAGGAATAAGAGGCTACCTGTTTGGGGGTGGAGGGGAGACCATGGTGCCTCCTAAAGTTTCTTCCAGAAAAAAAATTATCTTTCGATATAATACCCTTGGTGCAGAATAAATATTTACACACTTTCCTTGTGCAGGCAACGCGGAAAATACTTGGAAAATCAATGGATATGCAGCTTTGAAGAGCTGGCTATAAAGTATTTTAACGTACAGATTATTTAAAGCATCTCCTGGAGTCAAGCAAACACTGTTCTTTAGATCATGAGATTCGAGTGCAAGAACCCCCTAGGGACCTCACCCCACAGAGCAGGGCACTGTCCGGACAGCAGGGAGTGGGGAGCAGACGCGCAGCAGTGCTGGGACAGCCACTTCCAGGAGCCAATATGCGCAAGGCGGGGTTCTTCAGGGGTGGGGGCCACCATTTTACCCGCCATGGGGCACTTTTGGTTATACCAATGGGGACAGAATATCGGGGGTTGAGGTCAAGATGCTGCTTAGGTCAAGGTGCATGCAAAGGATGACCCCGTCCACGGGAGGAGGTGCTGCAGCTGGGAAATCCAGCCAGGGAGGAATTCAGGAGAGCGAGCGAGCGAGACAAGCAGACCCAGACTTACCCCAGCAGGCACAGGCTCCCGCAGGAGAGCCAGGTGAGGGCACCGGCGTTATAGGACAGTTGAGTCACGATCATCTTGTTGCAGGAAGGACAACACATCTGAATTGGGCGGTCGAAAAAAGTCACGGGCTGCTGCACGTAGACCGTCTGCACAGCAACTGACAGGAGAGAAGAGACCCAGCACGGGCTGATCAGGGCACAGGCAAAACCCTCGCTGAATGACACAAAGGGAGAGGAAGGGCCTGGACAGGTATCTGCACACCTGTGTTCATAGCAACGTTATCACAGTGGCCAAATGGTGGAGGCGACCCAAGTGTCTATCGGTGGATGAATGGATAAGTAAATTAGGGTCTATCCTTACAATGGAATACTATACAGCCTTAAAAAGTAAATTCTGACACAGACTACAACGCGGTTGAAGCTTATGGACACTGTGCTGAGTGAAATAAGCCAGTCCCCGAAATACAAACACTGCATGACTTTACTTACACGGATCCAACTTATAAAGCCTTCAAATTCCATGGGGACAAGCCTCCCTGGTGGCCTAGAGGTTAAGTCTCAGTGCGATATCACCACAAAGGCCTGAGTTCGATCCCCGGCGAGGGAGTGACCCACATGCGCAGCAGACCTCTCCTGTCTCCCCGCTGCTCCCCTCAGCAGTGTACTTCAGTAGATCTGCCTGTCTGCTGCCCACTCTGACTCTGGGGAGTCTTCTCACCCCCAACACCTCTGGCCTAGACCCCAGTTCTTCTACAAAATAAATAAATATTGAAAAAAAAAAAAGTTCCATGGAGAGAGAAAGTAGAACATCGGAGTTGGTGAGAACAGGGAGTCGTTTTGTGGGGACGGGGTTTCAGCAGAGTTCTGGAGTGGGGCAGTGGAGTGGCAGCACAGCACTGTGAAGGGACTTCATGCCATGGCCCGCACGCTCAGAAATGCTGATGGGGTCAAGTTCAGGTTGTGTATATTGTACAAACATGCAAAAATATTACAAAAGGGAAGAGAAAACTGGGATTTCCAGAATGATTACTCAAGGGGCTCTTGAAACCGCCAGACACGAGGGGAAAGGACAGCTTGTCCCTGGACTGGGGAAGCTTTTTGTTGAGAATGCAGATTCCTGGGTCCTGTCCCCAGGTCCACCAGATTCCCCAAACTGCTTTTGAAGTTCTCAAGCTGTTCTACCGAGGTGGTCTGCAGACAGCAATTTCAGAAAGTGATGCGACAGGTTTTAGTCTCAATGTTTTCCACCCCATTAGTGGCTGCCCAGGGTGGGGGGTTGGGGGACTCGGGGGTCACCTCTGAAGGATGCGTGATTTCCTTCTGGAGTGCTAGGAATGTTCCAGAATGTTCCGGGATTAGTGCTGACGGTTGCACAACTATGTGGAGGTTCTAAAACCACTGAATTGTACACTTTAAAAGAGTGAACTTTATGGTATGGGAATTACATCCCATTAAGCTGTTTAAAAAGGGGAAGTGACAGCTGTGCCAGCTGCAACGAGATAAGCAGAGCCTCCCTGGTGGCACAGTGGGTTAAGCACAGCACTGTGGAGCTGTCGGCGGCAGCGGCACAAGTTCGATGCCCGGCCATGGAGATTCCTACATGGCACAGCAGACCTCTCCTGCTCCCCTCAGCAGTGTATTTTGGTCCATCTGCCTGTTCTGCTCCCCGCTCTGTCTCTGGTGAGCCCTCTCACCACCCCACACCTCTGGCCTGCACCCCAGCTCTTGTATACATAAATAAATAAATCCTTTTTTAAAAAAAAAAAAACAGGGGCCTCCCCGGCGGCGCAGCAGTTAAGCGCTGCGCTGTGGAGCTGTCGGCAGCGGCGACATGAGTTCGATGCCCGGCCGGGGAGTATCCCACATGGCGCGGCAGACCTCTCCTGCCTTGCCCGCTGCTCCCCTCAGCAGTGTGTTTCCATCGATCTGCCTGTTCTGCTCCCCGCTCTGTCTCTGGTGAACCCTCTCGCCGCCCCACGCCTCTGGCCTGTACCCCAACTTGTATGTATAAATAAAAAATAAATCTTTAAAAAAAACAAAAACATAATCACCCCTGATGAGCTGTCCTACAGATGGGGAAACTGAGGCCCAAGCAGGTCAGGTGACCGGGGCACACCTGGGTCACGGGAAGTACCAAAGGGCAAGGGTCACGAAGAGGCTGCCGGAAGGCCGAGGAGCACGCTGTGCTGAGGGGGGCTGCAGCCTGCCGCTCCTCGCTCGGCTGCCCCCTTCCTCCCCCTCTCCCACTCCAGCCCTGGCCTCGGACGAAAGGGCTGCCTGGGGGGCTTCCAGGCTGGGCTGAGGCTGGCACTGGGCTCTTGGCCTGGGTCACTTCAGTGTCCTCTGATGCTCGGGCCCCCCAAACCAGGGCGGAGGGCCAGCAGGAAGGGGGCTGGGGACACGCACTTGCATTGGCGTTGGGGACGGTCACCGGCTGGGTGTAGTAGGCAGGAGGGTTCAGGTTCTTCCCATCCGGGCCGGTCACCAGCCCCGTGGTGGGCCCAGGCACCAGGACTGGCGCGGTGGGTAAGTAACTGTTGACAGTCACCGTCTCCTCATAGGACGGGGGTGCATTGGGCGCCGAGGAGGGCCCAGGGGCCGCCTGGTAGGATCCTGGAGCAGCCATTTTACCTAAAGCCAAAACAGAAGAGACAGCATGAGAAAGCCTACTGGAACCTCTCCCTCTCTCTTCTGCCCCATCTTTAAGTTTCTAGCTGACAAACAGAAACCGAGGAACTGATTTGTGTCCAGTCTTGTCCAAAAGCCAGAGGCAGTTAACGTCCCTCCAAGACCCAAGAATTAACCACCTCAGCAAGACATTCCCAAAGCAAAGATGAAAGGTACCAGCCCAAAGTACCAAAAGCGTAAAACTCTCCAAAAGACAGGACCAGTAAGTCTAACGTCTTTTCACACATCTAACCATCACCTAGCAACGCCTGACTCTCAGTTCATCTTTTCCCCTTTTGCTTTAACCACTGAGGTTTTCATGAACAGTGTTTCAGGTGACAGAAAAGACACATAACCAAAAGACACCCTGACCACAAATGCACAAATTCAGTGCTGAGTAAAAGAAGGTGACAGCAAGTTCTAGAAACAGCCAAAAGAACTGAGGCTAGGGCCTCCCTAGTGGCACAGGGGTTAAGTCTCAGCACCATCAAGTTATCAGCAGCCACTGCAGCACGAGTTCGAGCCCTGGCCAGGGAGCTTCCCACATGGCACAGCAGACCTCTCCTGTCTCCCCGCTGCTCCCCTCAGCAGTGTATTTCAGTGGATCCGCCTGTTCTGCTCCCCACTCTGTCTCTGGGGAATCCTCTCACCACCGCTCACCTCTGGCCTACACCCCAGTTCTTGTATGCATAAATAAATAAATATAAAAAAAATAGCACTGAGCTAGAAGTTGGGGTAGTAGCTCCTCTTGGGACAGGGAAGTAGCATCTAGAAGGGGGAAGCAGCCCTTGTGGAGTGCTGGCCAGGTTCTGTTCTTCATGAGGGGGGCTGGCTTTGCAGGCATGTTCAAACTGTGAAAATTCAAACTGCACAGTTAGATACATGTACTTTTGCCTACATATGTTGGTCTTTTTTTAAAGCCAGGCACACACACCAGCCAGGCCCATATTTCCTTGTGTGAGGGCCAAGAAGGGTCCCCCGCCAAGGTGGTGCCGGCCCAGGACTCCAGAGCCTGTGCCAGGGTGAGCTCCAGAGTGCGGCCAGGCTCCGCAGCCCCGGGCGGCTGCAGGAGGACACAGTGCCCTCCTTTGTGCTCTGTTTTCCCAGCAGGGCAGGGTGAGGGCTGCGGTCGAAGAGCCATTCGAACCAGGAATTGAGGCCCAGGGCAGGTGCCACGGACTTGGGGCTGGGACCTGGGGCTTGGATGGGGCACCACGCTTCCTGCCTGCTGCTCCAAGACCCAGGGGAATCGGTCACTGCTCCAGGGAGAAGTGGGGGGGTCAAGGACACCCTGCCTTAAACTGAGCCCGAAGGAGGTTTCCCTGGGGGAGGAGACCACAGGGCAATTCAAAGTGGAACTAGAGGCTTCAGGAAGTGAGGAAGAGTCAATAAACAAGGCTAAGGGGTTGGGAAGAATTGGCAAGTCCTTTGGAGGTCTCTGCGCTGTCTGACAGAACTTTCTAGAAGGGTGGGAAGGTTCGCTCTCTGGGTTGTCTGGTGTCACCACCAACCTGAGGCTGTTGAGCATATGGGGCCTGTGAAATGTGGTTTAATACGAGTAAGGAACTGAATTTTTAAAAATTTATGCTTACTATTTTTTTACACTTTAAAAGGACAGGTTTATTAGGAAAAGGAGAAAAAGAGAGGCACCTGCACAGTCACAGGTGGGCAGGAGAGCTGCCAGAACTGAATATTGAAATTGTACTTAAGTTTAAGCAATTTAAATTTAAAATCTAACACTCAGTCCAATTATTGGAAACCTTTGACGTAATCCAGGCCACGCTGGGTTTGGGAATCCACTTTTTCAATAGCAAATTAATTTTTTTAATGAAGTAATTGAATTTTGACTTTTTTTATTGCAGTCACATTGGTTCACCACACTGTATATGATTTAGGGGTACAGATCACACCTCTTTAGACATACCATACCCTTCACAGACCATTTCAATAACTAACTTAGTAACTGAACTGAGATCAAATGTTTTTGATAAAAATCTCGCATCCAATTTGGGACAGAATGTCAATGTAAAAGACACCTGGGATGTCAGAAACAGACTAAAAACCTGAAGTGTAAATGAGCTCACCCCTGGTTTTTTCAGACTGACTGTTCAGATAGATGGAGTTAAGTAAGATACTGTTGAAACTCATTTTACCTTTTTCCTTTTTAACACTTTGTGCACTGGCCATTTTCTGTGCCACCGCATGAATGGTAGAAGCATTCGATAAAACACACACAACTCCTGAACAACTAGATACTAAAAAAACTATCATATCTCTCATAAAACACCTTACACTTTCACCAAAACAATGTGTAAAGCTTCTAGACTGAGTACGATCAAAGAAATAGCTCCTAATAGTTCCAAATAATCCACCATGGCATGAAAAACCGGAGACTAGATGAACACGTATTAATACGTGAGCGGACCACAAAGTGTTAAAAATGTAAGCATTAAAAAAGTTTATATGATGTATGTGGCTGTCTTTCTGGCTCCATGGGTTGGAAGCCATGGGAGCCATGGAAGGTTATAGAGAGGAGGAAGCTCCAGCCCTAGAAAAGGGAGATGAAGCAGGTCAGTGAGAGAAGTGAGAAGCCAACCTCAAAGGGCCCTTGTGTGTGAGTGGAGGGATGCAGGGTCCACATACAATCAGAGGAGGTTATGCAGGACAGAAAGGGGAGAAGTAAGATGACAGACTGGCCTCCCTGGTGGCCCAATGGGTTAAGCGCAGTACTATGAAGCTATCCCGAGCTGCTGCAGCACCCCATACCTCTGGTCTACACCCCAGCTTGTATGCAAATCTTTAAAAAAAAAAATAAGATGACAGATCACCTTTGCTAAAAATGGTTCCCGTTTAAAGGTGACAGATGGTGATGGTTAAGGTCGGTTTCCTCGGAAAGCCTAAGGAGGAATACAGACCCTAAGGGCAGCCGCAGGGCACGCCTTCCCCTGCCTGACCCCCTAAGTCAGTTGATGGCTTCCTCTAGATGGCCCCAGGAGCACCCACCCCCACATCTGCTTCAGGCATGGACTGGGCCTGGGGAGACTTCAATTGGGGGTGCACTGTTGCGGGGCCCCCGGGAGTCATTTACATCCACACTGATAGGCAAGGACTCACTGTCCCTTCCCGTCCGGGAAAGGCCCACAGGAGCTGCCCACGCAGACAGCACACACCCAGGCGCGTGCAGACCACAAGGCCAGAAGGCAAGTGCTGTGTTGCAAAAGCCAAAAATAGCACTGTTTGTCGGGTCGCAAACACAGCACTTGGGGAAGGGGGTGCCCTGGGAGGGGAAAATGAGGTCTCAGGGTGCCCTAAATTGTGCAAATACTCTGGGTCAAACTGCAGGGAGGAAATGACTCAACTCAGTTGGAATTCCTCTCCCCCATAGGGAGCCTGGCCAGAGAGCAAGCCCCAGCCCCAATAGGAAGCATGCAGGTGTCGGGGTGGGCTGGCCATCCCCCTCGACCTTGGGGGGAAGGAAGGAAGGAAGTGATTGAAAGATTGTTCTGGAAAGTAAGGGCTGGGCCCCCAGTGTGTGGGCAGACGTGACCTTTCTCCTATAGAGACACATCCCATTTTCTGGAACTTCAGGACCTCACTCTTGAGAGGACTGCTGGGGTCAAAGAGTCTGAAAAGAACAAGCCCCACAGGCCAGGAGAGTAAAAAAACAACCAAAACCAAACACCCACAACCTAGCTGGTGTTTGAAAGCTTTCTAAGTAAATTTCCGGGGCTGGAAACAGCACTTCCGTTGATCCTTTCTCTTTTTCAGGTCCCAGGCTCTTTTCTTTTTAACTTGGCTTCTCTGAGGGGCAAGAGGCCCAAGGAGCCTCTCCTCTAGAAAGGATCTGTCTGGCGTCCTCCCCTCCCCCCTCCCCCTCCACAGTTAAACTCTCCAGAGCCCGAGTTTCCCACCCCAACACCACCCCCCCAACAGATGCACAGACACACACCAGTGACAGACACACACACAAGCGTGCACACACACACAGAGCCACCAGAGCAGCATCTGGCCACTGACGCTCTACCTAGCACAGTTACATCTGGTGCTTGAGTCCCTCTTTCTGGGACAAACTAGAAACCAGAGCAGATGCCACACCACAGTCCTGCCACATAAAAGCACAGCCTGGAGAACCCCTTTGGTGGCCCAGCCTGGGCGGGCTAGGCGGTCTCAGAGAGCTGAGGTTGCCATAGTTACGGGGCGCTTTGTGGGGGGAAAGAAAAGAATAAACAAGGGGGTCTCCATCCTCCCTCCCCAGTTGTTTGACTTTGTTATTAAGCCCCCACAGGCTTTTCTGGACTGTGCATTTAAAAGAACACATTGCAAGGATTCCCTACCCATCTTCCACCCGCCCCCAAAGAATTCGAGAAAAGGCTAGGGGTTGGACAGTTCTGTTTTCACCATCTCAGAATGACTCTTTCATTAAATAGCTACTTCCAAATCCAGACAGGCACTCCAAATCCAATCTGTACATATGGAAAATGTGCGCAGGAGGGCCTCCGGGAGTGTGAGCTGGGAGAGACGGTCCACACTCAGAGGGCGGCTGGGCTGACGCCATCTTGAAATCAAACTCCTGTTTCATGCCATTGGGCCCTACATATATCCTTGGTTACAGAACAGGGAAAAGGGGGCTTCTGAGGCCAGAAGCTGTGGGCTTTCTCTTGGAAACTGGCCCAGGACCTGTTGCACCAGCCTGGCCCCCATATATTTCTCATCCATCAATACACCACTTGGAATTTTGGGGTCCGTCACCATAATTTTCCCTGATTTCAAGTATCAACAACTGGCTGGCTTAGTGAAGGTTTTCTCTTAAATGGGCAGTGGAGGGTCCATGGATTTAACCCAGGTCTAGGGGAATGAGTCTGGGGGGGCTCACTCGAGGACTCCTATATAACACAGGATGTCTCAATCTTGTTCTCATTATGCCTGCCTACCCCCTCACCTCCAACAAGAAAAATCAAATTATATTTAAATTTAATTAATTAATTTAAATATAATTTAATTTCTGCCTAACAAGAGTAATTAAATACCAAGAAGTAAGGTTTTGTTGGGGAGGGTTGAGTTTTGCAGGACCACACACCACTGTAATACCTAAGACATTTTTCCACCTCTCCCTTTCCCCCCTCCCAAAAACTGCTTTTTACACCCATGGGTCCCCAAAGAGAACCCCAATGAGGGCCAAGAGAGTTTTCTGACCTTCATTCATTGAATTTCCAATGATTCATTCCTTCAGTATTTTTTTTAAGATTTATTTATTTATGCATACAAGAGCAGGGGTGTAGGCCAGAGGTGTGGGGTGGTGAGAGGATTCAAAGACAAAATGCGGGGCAGAACAGTCAGATCTACTGAAATACCCTACTGAGGGGAGCACCGGGAGCTACAGGAGAGGTCTGCTGTACCATGTGAGTCAGCTCCCTGGCTGGGGCTCAAATTCGTGCCTTGGCGATAGCTGGCGATAGCTCTATGGTGCTAAGAGTTCAATCCCCAGCCAGGGAATTGAACCACATGGTGTAGCAGACCTCTCCTGTCTTCCCACTACCCCCCTCAGCCGTGTATTTCAGTCAGTCTGCTTGTTCTGCCCCGCATTTTGTCTTTGGTGAGTCCTCTCACCACCCCACACCTCTGGCCTACACCCCAGCTTGTATGCATAAAAAAATAAATCTTAAAAAAAAAAAGGCCAGGCCTCCCTAGTGGCGCAACAGGTTAAGTCTCAGCCTATTAAGCTACCCACAGCCACTGCAGCACGAGTTCGATCCCGAGCCAGGGAGATTCCCACATGGCACAGCAGACCTCTCCTGTCTCCCCGCTGCTCCCCTCAGCAGTGTACTTCAGTAGATCCACCTGTTCTGCCCCCCACTCTATCTCTAGTGAATCCTCTCACCCCCCACACACACCTCTGGCCTACACCCCAACTTGTATGCATAAATAAATCTTTTTTTTTTAAAAAGGCTCTTATTTTACTGCAGTGGGCCCCGTAATTCCTGCCCTTCCACACAACATCCCAGGTAATACTCCCACCACTGAGTCAGGAATAAATGTTACCATCATCCTGAAAAAGCTGGGACCCAGAGAGGTTAAGTCACTTGTCCAAAGTCACACAAAGTGGCAGGACTGGCGTTTGAACCTTTCTCCCTCCGTCGGATGCCAAAGCTCTTTAGATCTCACCAGAACCACCCCTGGGCTGGAAAATGCAGACAGGACGAGCTGCCTTGTTAGGATGCCCGAAAGGAAAATAAATTCTCAGTGGCATCAGCATGACTGAGCCCCTCATAGGGCCTCACCTCTCCTCTGCCTGACACCTGCGAAGAGGCATGCCTTGCAGATTTTCACACCATACCCAAGACAAGATGAAAAAAATACCTGTTGTCACAAGCCAGCTAATGTCCCTGAGAATTTTGCAATTCAAAATGATGTGCTTCTTCAGTAATTAAAGGGGACCAGGATATTAACGTGCCACTGTTACAGGGCAGGGAGAGGGGCACCCCAAAACCCCGAAACCTGCCCACTCTAAATAGATTCTGCCATCCAGCACATCAAGACAAAACATACTCTAATGCATAAGACCTTCAATGGAAAGGACCTTGAATACAATCAGTGTGCGATACAGGAAAGGGAAAGAATTGCATTTCCAAATCAAGCACCCAAAGTCACTCTTCCCCTTGTGCGTAAGTGCCCAGCCAAACAGTGTTGGCCCAAAGCTGGGCCACTGAGGCCTGAAAGCTGCCACACGTCTAAGGCACCTTCTGGTGGGGACCCGCAGAAAAGGGTCAGAAACAGTCCGACAAGTCCAGAAGGAAAAGAACAAAATCAAAATCAAGCTAAAAGCCGCCATTGTGAACCTCCCCACAGGTCTCTCACCCACGTCTGTTTCTGCCAAAGACCAAAATCAAGTGCAGCTTCTTCATGTGTCTCTGCCCCACGTACCTCCTCCAGGTCTCCTTCTGCCTTCCCATCCTGCTTTCTTCCTCCTCCATTCTCCTCTCCAGCTTCTTCTCTTCCCTGCTCATCTCCGCCTTTCCTTGGGTAGGCCAAGGAACGGGGGACCTCCTCTTTTCCTGGGGACCACCCTATTATACCCCCATCCACAGAGCTCTTCCTTCCTTCTCATTCTAGGGAGACAAAGCAGGCAGGGGAGCTCAGAATCTCCCAGGGATACGAGTTTGTCCAAAGCTGCAATTTTAAAGCTTGGGTTCGGCCATCTCACTGTCCGCTGCAATGGCAGAGGCCTCCTGCCAACCAGCCTCCTGGCCGTTCAGGATCAGCTTTTTTACTATCACTGTGGAAAGAGGAGGAAAAGCCCTTGAGGTCCCAGAGAGGACACAGTCGTCAAGACCCAGCGATCTTCACGCCCTGTGCTGGTATTAACGAACTGACCCTGGAACCCTGCAACTCCGGAATCGGCTCCTCCAGGGACCTTGCTTTCAGCAGCAGATTTGCTCCTAAAAAGTTTCAGCCTAAGTAGCCTTGGGCGGCTCAGAAATGCACCGGTGGGGCGGCTACAAGGGGCTCAGGTGGGCGCTCAATGTCTGCATTCCACCTAGGACCCTAAAGGTTTGACATCTGAGAAGCCTGGAGACGGAGGTGGGGGTAGGGGGGCTACCAGCTTTATCACCGATAACTTGAGCTCCAAGGCACTGCTGGGACAAAGCATGATGCTAAGTGAGAGACGCCAAAAGGTGGCACCATGCATGAGACACCCAGATAAGGAAATCCACAGAGACAGACTGTCCATTAGTGGTGGCCAGGGGCTGAAGGGTGGGCGTGGGGGTGTAGGAGGAAACGGGGAGTGACTGCAAATGGGTTTCTTTCTGGAGTGATGAAATGTGCTGGAACCAGACAGAGGGCACGGACACCATGCCCCTGAACGGAGCACTTTAAACTAGTGAACTTTGGGTTACATGCATTTTTTGGTAATCTCTGGTCTCCCTACCCTGAGGGCAGCCTGCAAATTCACCAGCAGCTCAGACCATCCAGTGGCCCCCATTTATCTAAAACCAACACCACTTGGTCTTTCTGACACCCCCCAACTAGGACAGCCAGGACTAAGCGGGTTCCCAGGACATACTGGACCCCGACTCCCCACCCGGCCCCTCGCTGCACCTCCCACCAGAGTCAAACATCTGTTATGCTTTGCGGATGCCCCCAGCCCCGGCCCTGGGCAGGCTCGTTCCTCTTTGCCCAGCAGCCCCCTCCTTCCCCATGGGTAGGAAGGAAATGGGTCTGGCAAATCCCTCCCGCTAGCATGCCCCAGCCAGCTGTTGCCTCCTCCTAGAAGCTCTGTCTGGTCTTCCGGGAAGGAACCAGCCCCGAACCTCCCTCCACGGTGCCGAAATCAGGGATGCGGGTTCGGAGGCAGATGCCTCTGGCCACACCCAGGCCCAGGGATGTGATTTCGGAGCTTCCTTCCTCCCATCACTAAGCAGGTGGGAAGAAACACTGGCAGTTTCTTCCCAACAAGGTTCTTGTGAGGATTAAATGGATCCAGTTGTGAAAAGCACCCAGAGCCATAAGGGACACACAGGCACCCAGAAGCTCCAGCTGCTATTAACATGCGACTCTCGCTACCCTCGTCTACCCTCATCACACTTTCACTTGTCTGATTTCCTGGACAGTCTATGGGTTCTATAAGGGCCAGCGTTGAGACTTACTAAAATGGGCATCCCGGCAGCAAGCAGGAGGCTCAAAGCCTCCTAGGGTCACCCAGCACCCCAGTTTGCTTGGGGCTGTGGGTTTTCCCTGGATGTGGGACTTTTGGTGCTAAAACTGGCCAGTCCCAGGTGATTCAGGCAAGCCGTTCGCCCTGGTGTTTCAACAAATGCTTGCAGACTACAATGCCTAGGCATAAAAGGACACCCAGCCCCGTCTTGGACAGCATGAAGATTTGGAAGCAGAAAGAAAAGGGAGGGTCTTATCCGAACAGCCCAGACTTAGAATCAGAGAAAACAAAGCATTTCAAGAAGATGTTTATGTAACGACGACCTCAGTGAGACGGTCTGTGAGTTCAGCTCAAAGTCACAGGAGGGTCTGGCCAAAGCGGCGCCAAGTTCACTCCAGAATTGGAATCACGTCACTGGCTCTGGAATCCTTCGTTTCCTCCAGGATTCCTAGGGCAGGGGGAGGGGTGCTCAAGAGGGCACCCCGGGACATTGAAGCAGGAGATCGAGTCAAGATGTGGGTGGAGCGTGCATGAAAGGGGAGGTGTGGAGGTGTGCAAACAGGACAGACAGAAAAGCAAAGCCGCAGTGGCCTCCCGACCTCAAGACCAGTCCATTTTCCCTCTCTGTGAGGTGATGATGATACTGTGAGTGACCCCAGTCTGTAGATTGCGCCCCCGGTTCCAGTTCTGGTTTGGGTTTTGGAAGTATAGGGAAAGGGGCGCCACCTCTGACTGTCTCTTACTGTCTCAGCCATTTAAGATCTGAACTTGTGCCCAGACCCCCACAGCCACCAACCCAAACAGAGGCACCTGCCACTCCACGTTCGTGCCCTGGCATGGCTCAGGTTATTCACCATTCTCCAGAAATGACAACCTTGACCCAGGTGTCCAAAAAATCCAGAGGCTCTAACTAGCTGGGACCCCAAGATGCCACAAATCACAAATGTGGGCAACTCCTGCTGTCACGATGGACAGTTCACACCCGCGAAGGTTCACACCTGCAACGGTGTAGACTCCTGATCAGTTTATAACCAGCAGAGACAGGGGATCCTCTTGGCAGCTGAGGGACTTAAGTGGTATCGGGTCATTTTTCCTTCCCTACCTGCAACCCTTTCTGGTGAAATAACCAACAGGCAGGCAGGGCCCAAAGGGGAAGGAGGAGGACAGTGAGACAGTGGCCACCGCTGAGAATTCTCCTTAGGCAGTTGTACAAGACACAAATGAAGAAACCGAGGCCAGAGCAACTGAGCTCAGAGATGCCCCAGGTAGGACACCTCCACCTGGTGCCCGAGACTCCATCACACGTTGGGATATTCACAGACACGTGAGTGTTCTCTGTCATTATCGAGAGAGTCAATGCCCCCATCTCTTGGGGCACAGGAGCATGTGGCCACAGTGTGGCCTGCGGTTCCTCAGGGAAAAGAAAACACAAGGAAGAATGTGAGCAGACAGGGCACAGAGAGGAGAATGGAGGGGTCAGAAGACAATTAAGGCGATGACACAACACTAGCACTATTTACAGATGACAAGAAAACACACATAGGAAATCCTAGACTCCACTAAATTTTTTTAGAAATAAACAAATACAGTAAAGTGACAGGCTACAAAGTCAGTATACAAAAATCTGCTCCATTTGTATACACAAACATCAAACTAACAGAAAAAGAAATTAAGAAAATAATCCCGTTTACAATAATATCAAAAACATAATGCTTAATGATAAACTTAACCAAGTCAGTTAAAGACCTTCACTGGAAACTGTAAGACACTGATGAAGGAATTGAAGATAGAAATAAAGGGGAAGATAGCCCGTGTTCCTTGGATTGGAAGAATTAACATCAGTAAAATGGCTATAACTGATATGTAATTCCTCAAAATCCCAATGGCATTTTTCACAAAAATAGAACAAAGATTCCAAAATTTATTTGGAGGTATAAAGACCCTCAACAGCCAAAGAAATTATAAGGAGAAAAAAAAGAATTAAAAACATTATACACCCTGACCTCAAACTAGACTCCAAA